>VJMH01000063.1:0-23391 GCA_009835185.1 Aphanomyces stellatus
GTTCCAAACACTTGGCCAAATATTTGCGCTGGCGGCCATTCACGTCGGCGGCACGCAAACTCGCTTGGAACGAAAAGCCCGGCGCGGCAATTACGTCCAAAATCGCATCGCCGTCCAAGCCATCGAATTCGACCAAGACGCCATTTTTCACAAATAATTTGAGCACGAGCACCCCGAGGCACCAGAGGTCAAAGGTTGCACTCGCTTGGACGGGCGGCCCGCCAGCACGCAAATGGAGGGCCAATTCCGGCGGGCAGTAGCTTTTTGTGCATCGACGCGCCATCGTATGGCCCATGCGTGTCGCGTTGTCAAAGTCGATCAGCTTGTAGCTGCCAAACTGAACGACGTTCTCGAGCTTCAAGTCACCGTGGACGTACTCGTTCGTGTGCAAATAGCCCACGGCTCTGGTGACGTGGTCGACGCAGCGGAGGCGCAGAAACGCGTCCGACTGAATCTCGCGGAGTTGGTCGTGGCAATTGCCCTGGCCACGTTCCATCACGAGTGCAAAACAGTCGACGCCAGCCAATGTAACGGGTCCCCAGTCGATCCAGTCGACCAGAAACGCCGATTTGTCGCCTTGAAACGCGTCGACGGCGTCGGCGAATGCGAGCTCGTCGTCGCATTGAGTCAATTTCACGACAAAGGATTTGCCCGTTTGTTTTTTGTGGGAGGCTGGAAACACGGCCAATTGAGGGCCATCATCGCTCGAGTCCAAGTAGAAATGACCCATAATATGCCACGTCGTCGTCGTCACTAGAACCCGTGATTCAAACATTCGACATGTTGGAGGACGTACGACTCGAGTGAATGTAGCGACAGAGATCGTCCAACGATGCCGTTGGGTCGAGCGTCGTCGGCGCCAACAACTCGATCGCGCGATGATTGGTGGATCGAGTGGGGCCACTGGAGGGGTGATGGTTGGGGGGTTTGGAGGTTGCGGGGGCTGGTGGTTTGATGGGGCCTTGAATCCACGCCAAGGCTTGTTGCACGCGCGGGTCATTGTCGTTGTTGCCACTCCGTGGACCGCTCTGGGCCGCCAAAAAGGCCGCGACGAAGCGCTTGTCCATGATCCATTCGCGCATGTCAGCATTCGAAGCCAGTCGTGTGAGCAATGCCCGCGATCGAGTCGCTGCGTCGTGGATGTCTTTGGCTTTGGCCAATCCGACGTGACATGCGACGGCGGTCGGGTTGTCTTGCAAACCCCACTCAAATGCTGTGATCGCGTCGGTCGTGTGCCCAAGCCCAAGCAAGAGGTCGCCGGCGGCGGCAAACCCATCTTGTTGTCCAAAGGCGACGCCGCGCTTGACGTCGGCGAGCGCGGCAGCTTGGTTTCGAGCACAAATGTACGCGGCGCTGCGGTACAAGAGGTCCTGGCCATTGGCGCTCTTCGTGTCGGTGTCACTAATGACTTGGGACGTGAGGACGATGGCGTCATCGATGCGTTTCTGGGCCAGTGCCTGGCCGCCTTGGCGTCGACTTATCCGAAGCTAGAGCCAATGAGTTCTCCCCCATATGGCAATCGTACCAAGTAGTCGGCAATCGAGACATGCCCAAGTTTGACGGCGACTTTGTAGGCCGTTTCGCCCTACCCAGAGGTGTTAACACAGCCGTTGCCGTCACTGTCTGCGAACCTTGCATTTCAGAGTCAAGTCTGCGTGGCCATCGACAAGAAGCACGACAACGTTGCCATGTCCATTGGTCACTGCTTCGAAGAGAGCCGTCGATCCTTCCTTGTTGACATTGTCGATACTGGCTTTCCGTTGCAACAAAATAGTGACTGCGTCCCGCTGGCCTTGCTGTGCGGCCACCATCAGTGGCGTCCATCCGACAACGATAGAAAAGTCCGAAGGACAGCTCCACACTCAGACGGATTTCGTATGAAACGCACAAACTAGTGAAACGTAATCATGTCAGATGGAAAATCGTGGTACCAGCGTTCCTTTCAAGCGTTCAGGACGCCTCAAAGTTCAAGAATGTGGTGCGATGTTGCCTCTGCGACAAAAATAGATGCAGAATGGGGTCAGAATCGTGGATGGCTCTCAAAACGGCTGGAAATTTGGGCTCGCGACTGCGTTTGTTTCCTTCGCCGAAATATAGTGTGAGTTTTCGAACGACAGCAGTGCTGCTTTCGACTGCATTGTGGGAAGAACAAGGGTCATAAACCACGAGGAGGGCCGTTTTAGTATAAGGAGGGCCAATTGGGCAAATTGATAACGTTCGGTGACAAATGCGCGAATGAAACGAATCAGTGAAACAATGAACTAAAGAATGCATTCAATGATAATTTCCTGTACCGGCTGGCGGGGGGAAAAATTGTCCTTCGCAGGCACCACAAAGACATTGGACACCCCATGAGGGGTCCATGTAGTATGCTGACAAAATTGTGCCCTTCACAAGGGCCGTACGAGCGACAACGAAAAGACGAGGCAATTTGTGCACGTACCACGTTTCGAAATTGCAGTTCGGTCTGCATGAATGGTTTATGAACCGTGAAAAGTTCCCCACTTCCCTTGCGTCGACATACAGATCAGAACCCAATGCCAATTGGGCCAAGTAGGAGCCATCCGTGAGTGTCATCTTCCTTCGCACATATTCGTCCTTGGAGATGCGCTGACCGACGTACTCAACGATCTTGGTGTCTTGGGCCACGTCTTCGTCGAGTCGCAGGCCGTATCCGAACTTTTGATCCACAACGACTGTTGTATTTGGGTAGCGGCGTTGTTGGATGGTATTATTGAGGCAATATTCTTGAGCACTGCAAATCCCGCGCGTACATTCTGTGTACGTCTGAACATTCATGCAATTATTGAACGAATTGCAGGGAGATCTCCAATTGCAAGTTGAGCATGACGTGCTGTGGACGCCTGTGTTGTACCGCTTCCCATGGGACCCTCTTGCCAGCCGCGCTGGTAGTCTACCACGATGGAACGCTACAATTGGTGGGCATTCGTCAACGTGCGTGTATAGTTTAGCCACCTCGTCCATGTCGGCCGGAACGAATTCTTGCTCGTCCTTGTGCTGGACTTGGCTGCAAAGTACTTCAATCACATCGCGCTCGTCGTCGGACATCATGGATATACTCGCGCCGCTCGGGTATGACGTAGCTGATAGAAAGGAGTGGTTGTACGTATGGCGGTCGGCCGTGTAGTCGTTGTCATTGTGTGCGGTGTGGTGGTCGTCATTGGAGGCGTGGTCATTGTGTGCAGCGTGTCGCTCAGTCGTGTAGTCGTGGTCATGGTGTGTTGCGCAGTACTCGGTCGTGTAGTCGTGGTCGTGGTGTGTTGCGCGGTGCTCGGTGGTGGAGTCGTGCGCGTGGTGTACGGCGCAGTGGTCGGTCGTGTAGTTGTGGGCGTGGTGGGCAGCGCGGAGGTCGTCCGTGGTGTCGTTGTCATTGTGTGCGGCACGGCGGTCGGAAGCGGATTCGTGGTCGTGGTGTGCGGCGCGTCGATCGTCCGTGGAGCCGTGATCATCGTCTCGTAGTGGACTGACGGATGTTTCCGTTTGAGGAGAGAAGCGAGTTGCGAACCGCAAGCAGTATTTGCGGAAATTGTTTGGAGTCTTGCACTTTGCATGTGTTTCGTCGCGATACTCTGGCCAAAGCTGCAAGGCCTTGATTCTCATAGCGTTTTGGTCGATTGGTTGTGGAGCGCCCTGTACCCAATCGTACAGCTCGGCTTCCTTTGCATCGGAAGGCCGTTTGTTGCATCGTTTCTTTCGCTTGAGGCCTTTAGCAACGACGCGCATGCGTTCGTCATGGCCGATGCTTTTGATGCGCTCTTCCTGTTCGCACCATTTTTCAAAAGCTGAAATTGTAATGCCGCGTGCGCGGCTGAAATCAACTTTTGTGATGCCGCTCATAGAAAGTCGCTTCCATTCATCAAGGAATGCACATTTGTCGGCGTATGTTCGATGCTTCCGCGTCTTCTTCGCAGCGGACATCGTGGGATAGGCCGCGGCTATTTACGGCAGCGCCCTTGACTCAGGTCCGGAATACATTGACTTCGATTTTGTATGCATATTTCACATCGAGAGTAGGAGAAATCCTTATTTTGTCCAAAAAAGGGTAACACATTAGTACAAGGGGGGACAGGGCCACGAAAGTACGGTTGACACCAGTCAATCAAACGACTGGGAAAAACCTATAACAATTGTGGGATATTTCTCAGCTTCAACTAGAATAAGCACAAATAGGAAGAAAACATCCCGATACTGCACCATGCGTCCCCTTTGAGGCTACTTTTCCCAATGAGCAAGGGAAAAGTCCACGATGCCGAGAATATGTCGCTTTTGAATTTCAAAATTCAGGCATTTTCAATTCTATGTTTGACTGGTCATTTCACCGCAATGGGTCGCATGTGCGCCGTGCTGTTGCAGCTGCTGCTGCGACGCCTACACGCGTCCTCCATGACATTTCCCCGCCTCCCGGTCCCCTCCTGATTGGCGATTTCGTTGCTTCTCTCGATGTTCGCGGCAGAACGTCTGGAGACCGCTACGAATGGGACATGGTTGGCGTCTACCCTGAGTATTGCGTTGCTCGCGATGTAGTCTCACCTGCTGTGGTGTACTCAACAACTACGTCACGATGTACACTCTGCCGTACGTGGGCGCGCCACAAAATGAAGACGAGGTACTTGCAATGCAAGTGCCGCCGCTCATGCGCCAAGTTTGTCAAGATTTTGGAGTGCAAGGCTGATGGGGGGACGCAAGTGTACTGCCATGGGCATTACGGCGACTGCGACGACGCTCCTGCGGGTCACATGACTATGGCCATTCGCATCCAAGTCTTTTGTTTTTCACTGGGACTGCACGTACAAAATCAATTCGATGGCGTACCCCGTTTTGATCTGCGGCATCACCGACGTGCAGCGCAAATTCCACCCAGTGGCTTTCTTTCTCCTCGGGAAAGAGAGCGAGAATGAGTACACGTGGGCATTGGAGTCCCTTATGGCAATCTACAAGGAAGTTGTGGGCAGAAACCTGCGCCTGACCTACGTCATGGCCGACGCAGCCAAGGCTCCGGTGCTCGCCGTCAAGAAGTACCGCCGTGAGCTTGGCGTGGAGCACATCTTGATGTGCTACTATCACGTCATCGCGAACGTCCACAAGCGTCTCGCGGGCACGTCCTTGCGCACGAAGTCGTTGGTCTACAGGTACATTTACAGAATGCACTACAGCCGCAGCTACGACGAGCTTTCGTACCACTGGGAGGCGGCCTACCGCGCTTGGGCGGCAAGTCCCGAGCTCGTACTCAAGGACTTTGCCACGTACTTCTTCGCGCAGTGGTTGTGTGGTGAGTGTGCTCATTGGCAAGTGTACCATGTACCCGCCGGCTTCCCCAAGACCAACAACCCATGCGAAGGTTTTAACAAGCACTTCAAAGGTAGTACCCAGCAGAGTGACCACCGATTAATCACACAGTAGGAATTTACACTGAGCGCAATACGCACGGACTCTGCGCGACGTTTGTGTTGCTCGGCGAGGTGGCCGAGGAGTACTCAACAATCAAGGCCGTCTCGTTTTCCAACCACCCTGCTCCAAGCACAAATTTGCTCTATCGAACGCGCCGATTGGCGGAATGTGGTTTGCTCGCGGTGGTACCTGAAGCCACGGTGCACCCCCTTAGCCCAGGTGAGCTGTTCGTCCGTAGTATTGTGCCCAAGCGCGCGCTCCAACTGGCTTACGTCTTCGAGTACAAGTTGGTTGGGGCGTCCGTGCACGATGCCGTTGCTGCAGTTGGTGTCCCTGCCCTTCCTCCTCAAGATGCCGTCCTGGCGAACGCATTCTATTACAAGGCAAACACCAACAATGTGAACCACGAAATGATTTGTGCTGGTGACCAACAGCCATGGTATGGTTGGTTGGTGTCCACGGTGCCCGGCCGCCTGTCTTGTCAATGCAATTTCTACAACAAACACAGTTTTTGTTGCCACCTAGTATTCGCGTTGCAAGTGGAGGACAAGAACGAGCTCGGGCATCCCAACGCACCTACAACCTTCGAGCGCAACGGCGCACCCGCGTCCCGTCGCAGCACGACGCAACGATTTGTCACTGAAGCGCGCGGAAAGCGAGCCGGACGTGGAAGCGGCCGACCTCGAAATGAAGTTGGTCACGCGCTGGCACTTTGATTCAGTCAGGTTTATTCGATAATGCATAAAAGATTCAAAACAAGTTTAAAGTTACTTGTTCAAGAAATTGAACGTCGTCCCCGAACAAAAACACTTACAAAAGGTTTTCCGTGGTATTGAACCCATGACCATTGGGACACGAAACCGACGCTCTACAAGATGAGGTACGAGCTCATGCTGAATAAATCAACTTGTACGGTATCAACAAATGCAATTTTAACCTGTGATTCGATAAACGAGCGCGAAGCATGAGCTGTGCTCGTTGTCGCGATGCGGCAATGAAGGCAGCAATACGTGCCCTCTAATCTTGACGACTCTTATTGTCCTCCGTGACCTTCCTTGTACTAAGTTGGCCGCCATTGTACTATATTGACCCTCCATGTACGCGTCCCTGCTCTCTACGTCACAAGTTGTTTTCTCAGTCGAACAATCATTCAATAATCAGATGCAGCGTCACATGCGCGGCCCTCCTTGTACTAGAATGAACCTCCTTGTTTAAATACGACCCTCTCTATAGTTGGCGACACTCCTCGTCCATCACACACTCGACATCATGCACACACATTTCTCTGCAATCCACCGCGTCCCCTCGATTTTTGTGCCACACGTTGCATCCTTCACGGACCACAGGCTACGAATGCGACCCTCCATGTATAGAACGGCCCTCTTTGTACCGAATGCAGTCGTAACCGACCTTGTAACTGCCCCATGCCTCTCTTCATCGATCATGCTCGCCATCGCTACAAATAACTCTTTCGATCCGATGGCGTTGAGCCGAGGAACTCTTACGTGGACCTCCTTATACAAGAATGACCCCGCCAATAATCTTCTAAGTCCTGGAAATCTCTTGGATGCACACCATGTCCGTGAATGACGCCAAAGGAACCAGCAGCCAATTACACTCTAAATAAACAACAAGGACTCTCATGAAACGCTATATGCACTTGACCTCGTCCACGTTCGTCCCCGCAAAGGTTTCACGTGTATCGTCATTGAAAGATATTGACTAATGCTTCGGCACACAGCCACACAAAGTAGAAAGTGCTCGAACGGCAAAATCCCTGCATTTATGTCCATCCTCAAACGCTTCAACCATTTCGTTGCCATTGCCTGTCGACACCTACACGACGCAACGACGAATGCGCGTCCGGTGGGAAGCGAATACGCCGTGTGCGAAAGCAGGACTTTCCACTGCATCGTCATCTCGGTGACATACGTCATCGCCTTCAACGTGGCCGATCTGACGTCCACGCGCGCAAGAAGCAACTACGTATTACCCGACGTGTGCTTCGACACGTTGCATCGAGAAGAGACGACGAACGACGCCACACAAACGACCGACGACGTCATTCGTGCTGGTAAGAGAGATGCGTCTGTTTCGACGGGAATTTCGAACCGTGCGCCGCTAGCTACACAGCATTGCCTACGAGTAGCGGCGTTTGAAAACGAAACAGGACTCGACGAATACTTGTCGGAGGCTGCCTATAGCGAGTAATGATTAAAAGATGACTTCTGGCTTTCTCTTGACCCTGAGCACTGCACCAACACCACACACCTTGCTAGGTGCCATCGACATCTTGTCGGCCATCGACGCCGCTCCACAATTGACCACGGCTGGCCTACTGCCATTGACACTGCGAAAAAACCACCCATTGCTACCGAGGCCGTCCCAGAATTGACCACGGCATGCAACCGGCCGTCGAAAGTGCCCAAATCCACCCATCGCATATGAAGGGCCATTGACGCGCCAAAAGGGCCTACGGCATGTAAACTTCCATCAACACGTCGCACAATTCGCCCAATGCATCACTAGGGTTCTTGCTCATATCATTGGCGCGCACGCGCATGGGCCGTCCAGAGATGCGTTGGTCATAGGTGCATGCGATGCGCAATAGTGTGATCGCAAGGACAAAAATACTCTGTTTCGTGATTGGTTGTTTTAAAAGACAAAAATTAGCACCTGCGGGATTCGAACCCGCAACTAGACGCTTCGATGCCGTCATGAAATGCCACTCGGCTAGAGAGAACCTTTTAAAACAAAGTATTCTTTGCATTTTAAATGATGAAAATGTAGATTATACCAAGCTTAAACGAAATAATGACTTTGTCCGAAGGAAAAGGGGAGTCAAGGCGGCGTCGAGAGAGGTTGCTCGTACAAGGGAGGCCATATTTGTGTAAGGAGGGCCAACAAATCAAAATACAATTCTCCAACAGGCAACATGTCCTGTCAGGTCCTCTGATTTTTTGTTCCTCTACTTTTGCAATGGAGTAGATATTGAACAATGCAATGTCTTTCTCGTGGGACAATGAAACTTGTACACAATGTTACAATTGAGTACTATGGAGTACCTCGTGCAATACAATGGAGTAGGTATTGAACAATGCAAAATTCAATCTCACGGGGGTATTTGCACGGCACTATTACAAATTCATCGATCTCACGCCGTTTCTCAACTTGCACCTCCTGTTCGACCATATAACAGAACTCGCAACAAACTTGATCGCTTGGAACTCCTCAGCGCACGCGACATGGTACAGATCACTGCAATATACACACGTTTTGTAGGCCTCGGCACAATTCTTCTTACACACCATGCACGCGCCACTGCTCCCGCCCATGGCTCAAATCGCGGCCTGTGGTGGCACCGCTGAGCCAAGAAGCAAACCATTTGAGAACCAGTAAACAAAACAATCCAATCAATTGATTTGAATTACCAATTACTTTATTTTGATTGGTCGAAAAATGCAACAAATTGCCCTGATTGGTAAAAAAATATTCAGGAAAAGCTGCAAAAGCAAAACCGGACGATCGATGCGATGGCCATGCGCCACCACAAAAGACCCATGCGCGTTGAATTAAAATAATGCACACATATGAACAACTTCCTAGTGATAATGCTCCACGGGCCATCGCACTATTCGCCGCGACCCGGCTCCAATCGGCCAGGCTTCAAACGACACGGCTTCAATCAATACGGCACCGATCGCCGTAGCTACAACCAACACGGATCCAATCGACCCGCTTCTTGTGCAATACATTCACGCAGTCAAACAGTTGTGCCCGGGAGAGCACGCATCATCGAAGCGTTCTTCACGCCGTCCTATTTCATGGTCTCATTCCATACTGTCCTGAATATAGCGTACCCCCTTGATTGTCGCGGCGCATCCTCTCAACAGCAAAGGCGGCAAATTGGCGCAGTACGAGCACGCCGCGTTGAGCTCGCTACGTCTTCCGCGCTGCGCGCATTCGCTCCTCCGCCGACGCCAACCTTGTGCGATGTCATCGACGCTGTCGACCTCGACGCGCTCCAGAGTCCTCTGCACACATATTCGCCCACGGATGTATTATATTTTAAATCTCGAACTTGATTTTTGTATACACCTATTTTTATTTTTATTCTTGAAGAATTTTGGGACAAACATCACAGGACAAATTCCTGTTAAGTTCTGTACCCTCTGATTTCATTCCAATATGACGCTTATGGAACGCTTCTCGAACACCATCCTTTGAAGTGCGTTTTATTTGTTTCTATCAAGGCTCCAATATATGATTATTTGAAATATATTTGTCCGTCTAAGTGCTATTTTCCAGTTTGCCCCAATATTCTACCACTTGCCCCATTGGAACTGCGCGGGGCTTGTGGCGCTAATTTAGATCTCGTTCGAAACGAATTATAAACATATCAAACCGACGTTCTTTACGTGCGTCTCCGAGACCTCGCTTTCGCGATTGATTTCCTATTCGTCCGTCCCTTTGGGACATTCCTCGTACCGCCCACCAGTGGGTCATTCCTTCGAAACTCTGAACCAATACAAATCCATGACCGACACCCCACACCAAATTTGGGCCCCTCGCCACCGCCAGCCAGGAAAATTGGTGTGGGGTGTCAAGTTAGAGACTGGTCTCACCCATATGCCTTCGGACTAGTCATACATGCTTGTGCGTTATGGAGCATTACTGTTTTTTTTTCTCCATCTGCCGCGTCCATCCATTCTACACGTGGTGGTGAGGAATTATTCCTCGGGCGGAAACGTGTGTACGTAGCATGCCAAGTCAACATTTGCTCCATGCTCCAACAAAATACCCATGACTTCCAAGCGACCCCAATACGATGCAATGTACATCGAGGTCCGTCCGTCCTACGTTGCTGCACAGTGCGCACTCGCGCGAACAAAGAATGGTTGGTACCTCGAGTTGGAAGTTGACATTGATCGGCTTGGAGAACATCCCTCCCTTGAGACAACGCAACACTTTGCTGGCTTTGCCGCTGCGAGCGGCGTCAAAAAGATTTGCCATCGAGTCCTTCCGTGGCTTGAGCTTGAATGCGAGCAAGCAAAAAATACCAGGACGAAATGAGCCTGAAAGTCGAGCGCCAAACTGTGTCTGGAATTACTCCGGGGTGTTTTAGGCCTTGGGTACTTATTGTATCCAATCATAGGTAGTTATGTGAACAAATTTCGATTCGATTGGTTGAATTGTTTCATATACACAATTGTTTCATCCAATCATACATCTAGACATATGTTCCCGAAACCCACAGTCGCGTTAAAACAGACTGTATGTTACAATCAACAGTGGCACATCGAATGAATCGGATTGGCTGGAATTGCATTTGCTCCAAAATTTATCCACGTACAGTTCTCAGTGGAATGTGAATTTTGTTTGACGTGAGACTCAAACCCCATTTCGCCTATCATTGTTGCCAAACTGGGACGAACAGGGTGAATGAATCAACAAACAAATAAGAAATGAAATTGCCAGTATTCGATAGGGGAAAAAAGGCGAAGGAATACTATTCCATTTATTACAAATTATTATAATCGTGGCAAACTGCAACAAAAAGGGTGGGAACAGTACCGTAAAGCTGAGAATAACTAACCACTCAAAATTACTCACCAGAAACCCCAAAACACACAATAACTCACCGACGGTACCACTCTATATCAAAATGTGCACACCGAAATGGTTTGCAATATAAAACAAAATTATGACTACATACGAATATCAAGTATAATCTATTGTCAATTTAATATATAATATTATTACCGAAATTTATCCGGAATTGATTCAAAATAACTCACCACAGTCAAAAAATATATACCGAAATTGCTTGGTTAGTTATTCTGAGCTATATGGTATGAGTGGCAGGGAAAAACAGTGAAGGAATAATTGCAATAAGAGTGGTATGGTAGTAAGAAAGTACGTTGGAGGACAATGGGTGAGCACACACTCGTCTGCTAACAAAACCATTGTACTTCGGGGCGATTTATATCTGTGTGAGCATGAGAATGGCTTTCGATATAAATTACTCCGAATCCGTTGTGCAGCAAACTATGACCTCACACGGACAATCAATATGATAGATGGTTCGCTTGGGCATTCCCCATGAAGTCCTCTAGGCTTTGGATTTCCTGTCCGATATATGCGAAGGTTGGCTGAGACCTCAACATTTGTCCCTATCATCGACAGGAATGTAACTGCGTGGAGGACTTCATGGAGTCTTCCCCCTCAAACTATCTATCACATTGCTTGTACGTGTGAGCTCAATTCATAGTTTGCTGCACAACGAATTTACAGAAATTCATATCGAAAGCCATTCTCATGCTCACACAGATATAAATCGCTCAAAAGTACTATGGTTGGTCAGCAGACAATTGTGTGCTCCACTGGAAATGTCAGCCAAGAACACCACGACCACCACGGAACTGGTGGTTGGTATTTGGACTCTACGGCGTATAAAGGGGGGGATTTAACTGCACGAGAACGCACAGGCTGGGTGTGAGGATGGATGACGATATGCATTTATGTGGCACCGTTGTGTGGTGAGCTGTGCGTTCACACAGTCCTCCATTCTCGGTGCAACCAGCCATTCACCAAAACACAAATTGGGCAGATGTGAAAAATCGATGTCTATGGAAAAATGAGGCGGCGTAAGGGTATCGAACCGGGGAGCTGTGCTGCGATGGTTGCTCTATTTTAGCATATATTAATAGCTTTATAAAATTGGTGTCATTTCATTTTTCTCCGTTCAGGCCAGAGCGGTCGGAGGCGACGACGACTCGACTGTTTCGGCTCTGTGGAGAAGGTTCCCAAACCCAGACAATGGAAATGAACGACCTAAGTTCATTTCCTCTCGATGAATGTGTTTCAACTGGCGCTGTTGCGTCCAAGTGTGCTGCTGCAGTCGCATTCCCTGTGGAGAATCTGGTGGCGTGGTGCCATTCGAGAGACAACCAAAATAATTTCCAACACCTTCAAAAATGCAAGCTAATTTTCTCGCTGTTATTATATTATAACGAATCACAATCGACTTATTTAGGAATTATAACCAATGATATAGCCTGAATGGGGATTACTGGATTCTATATGATGCTGAACTGGACAGCTTGAAGTACAATTTCCCCGAAATTTCCCTCAAAATTACTGTAGTACTAACCTCCTAACGAAATCGCAAATCCACTGTTAAGAAGCAAATCCAAGATGCATACCGCAACGCTCTTGACAAGAAGGCTGTAACGATTCACAATGACGTCAAGGTAAAGTCGTGCCACCTTGGCAACCTAAAGTCGTGCCACCTTGACAACCTTGAGTCCTAGACGCGTGGTGGAGCCAAGCCTAAGGAGCTCACTGAGGCAAACATGCACATGATGGAGATGTGGATTGAGCACGACCCACAAACGAGATGAAGGACCGATTGCACGTGCATCACAACATTGACCGTAGGTAATATGTTGGGACTTATGTCATCGGGGTTGGCTTGAGAGCCCTGGGCATTCCGTGTTTGCAAACGCATTGCTCAAGTCGAATACTTGGCAACGACCAAACATGAATCGTCATTGTGAAAATTGATTAGAAAATGTAGCCACAGCGGGCCCGATGGCTCAATTTCATTCGGTGATGGCGTATTTGGATCGTCAAAAGGTGTAGTATCTTGACACTGCTGTTGTTGCTTGAGATTCAAAATGCTGTCGAGGCTCACAAGAGTGAGAAATCGGCTGATGGGAGACGATGCGAAGTACCCTGTATTCCGGAATACCTGCAAAATCAAATACCAGGTTGTTTTCAATATAATACAATATATAAAAGGTCCCTCGAAATTCAATTTTGTCATTTGCACCCCAACGCACAAACAGGATGCAGCAGCAGCGGCCTGGCCCAAGGCGGGGCGGCAATGCCGCGGGGTACACTCACCTTTGACTGCGACGACGGAGGTTCGTCATTCACGTATCGTAGGCTGGAACAACAAATGACATCCATGCGCTTGAATGCGGCGCCGCAATCTGGCAACGCCCTCTTGCAGGTACGCGGGTCACGGCGATGTTCCCCCCTCACAGCATGACGTACCTAGCAACTGCAAGGCAGCGGTACCGACATGCGTCCAACGATGACATCGCCTCCGCGCACCGGCGCGGTCCAAGTGTTCCCGAACAAAACGTTCCCGAATCAGCCGGTGAAAATTTCGGTGCATCTGCCGTCGGACACGCGCGCCATTTCGCGGACGCTCGTGCTCGGCCTCTTCCGCGCGAGTCTCAAGGATCAATCCCGTCCCATCTTTCTGCGCTCGTTGCATTTCCAGGGCACGCTCTCGACGCGCGTCCAAGTGCGCGCGCCAAAAACCATCGGCGAGTTTGAATTCCGAGTCTTTGACGAGATGGCGCCCGAGACGCTCCTGCTCCCGACCGCGTCCCTTGTCGTTCAAGTCGATTTGCCGTTCGTTTTGCGCTGCGGTCTCGTTGTCTGACGCACGTTCGTAGCTATTTCGAGGAAAGTTCCACGACTGTCGACGCCAAACTCGACCAAGCGACCGCGACGCAAGACATCCCGATGGTCGTTTCGGCCATCTTGGCCTACGCGCGCGTGCTCGAAGCGGTGCCGACGCTTTACCCCGCCCACGGCCCCCGGCTCAGCGACCTCCTCCAGCGGATGCTCGATTTGCGCTGGGACATTGACGAGTGTGTCGTTTAATCGTGGTGACACTGACGCGTCACACATGTGCAGGTGGACCAAGGAAGGCGACGCGTCGGGGGAAAGCGTGCACGGGGCACTGCGGTCGTTTTTGCACACACTCGAGTCGAATCGTACGATTGTTCGTGTGGAGAACGTTCTCGGAACGCGCATTGGTAGGCCACGCGTGGGAGATTGTCGACCCGGCGACGCAACGCGCGATTGACTTTGCCCAGCGCCACGAATACTGCGGGGTACGGCGTGAACGACCGAACATTCTGGGAACGTTCTACTAGGTGTGCGACCGGTATTTTTCGTCGTTTGCTGCCAAGCAAGACTATTGGTCCGTCCATTTGGGCGTGCGGCCCCAAGGTAGTGTGCCACCAAGGACACAATGTCCAACTTTTTCGTGGACAGAAACTGTCGGGCCCATCTACGCACCCTTCCTCGCGGCGCTCAACCAATGGATGGAAGCCACGTGTGCGCGCTTGATGCCGGATTTGGCTACGTTTTCTGCCACGCGGCAATCCATTTACGAACGCGTGAGCGCCGTCGTCCAGCAAATTGGGGGTCCCCTCGGCACCTCGGTAGAAGACGCCCCTCTCGATTGAAGCACGTTTGTTGACGCAATCGCAGGTCGCACTCGACGTGTTTGGCTCGTCCAACAATTTTTTTGGCTCCATGGCGAGCGACATGGACATGTGTTTGGTACGTGGGATTTTTATGGACTTTCTATTTTAATAATATAATTATTCTATTAGGTCGTCCAACCCCCGGTCCAAGAACAAAAGGAGAAACAACGGCTGCTCCAACATCTCGTGGCACTCTTGCCGTCCGATTTGTTTGACGAATTGGGTTTGTGTGACTCGTCGTCGTCATGTAGACATGTTTGGTCGAATAGATACAGCGCGTCTCACGGCCCGCATCCCCATTGTCATGTTTCGCGACGTGACGTCGACCATTGCCTGCGATGTTTGCGGTACGAAAATGATGGATGTGTGCAACGCTGAGACTCGTTAGTTGAAAATGCCCTTGCGTTGCGCAACACCCGACTCTTGCGGACTTATGCGCTCACAGGTCCATCGATGGCCTTTGTGGCTTTATTTTTAATGGGTTGTTCGTATAGATCCCCGCGTGCGCCTCCTCGCGTATTTGCTGAAGCATTGGGTCAAGCAACGCAATATCAACAACGCAGCCGACGGCACGCTCAGCTCGTATGGGTACATTTTAATGCTTTTGCATTATTTGCAGGTAGGCTGGACGTGTGCAAGTGATGCAACCCATTGATGTAGCGTACGGAACCCCCCGTCATTCCCGTCTTGCAAACGCTTCCCCCCACGTGGCAAGGTCGGATCATCTTACCGTAACATAAAAATAGTTTGACGATGAAATTAGGCGAATATCAGTGCGGGTGTTTGCGAGGAGGCCCGCCGTGCGCCTTTCGTAGTCCGACGTGTGCGTTGAGCGAACGCACGGAGGAGAGTGCTTTGCCGTCGGTCGTGTTTCAAGACCGAGGTATAGTTTATTTTGTCAAGTATTTTGATGGATTATTTTGATTAGAAACGTACTTTTTCGACCCTGTTCAAGATGCCCAGTGGCACTGGCTGCAGCGTTTTGGGTCGGCCAACCGCCAGAGCATTTCGGAATTGTGGTTGGGTACGATGACCACTCATGCGATGTTGGATTTGACACTTTTGCAGGTTTTTTCAAATATTTCGATGCGTTTGATTACGCCAACCACGTCGTGACGATTCGCATGGGCCGGTAAATGTTAAATGTTGACGTAATCATCCATTTTTGTTGATGCGTCGTCCTAGTCCGTTGTGGAAGGCGGAAAAGACGCAATGGAAATACCACGCGCGATTGATGATTGAAGATCCATTTGAGCTCGACTACGACGTCGCCCACGTTGTCAAGGGTGCCAAGTACGTGTGTTTAAAGGGCGCAATGTTTAGCATGTGTTGTAGGTTCAAAATGACTCGCCAAGAATGGGCGAAAATGTACTGGACGCTCGTCCAAGCGAATTTTGACGAAGTCGACGAAGTGAACGACGTCATGGCTACTGTTTTTGACCGCCGCCGCGAGGAGGAGCAGCAAAACGACGACCAAGCAACCGCGTAGGTGAACAAGAGTCAGAGTCAGAAGCCAATGATCAACCCTGTTCAATGCGAAATGCACCATAAATACCATTTCTGGACGTGTCTGAACGAGTTAGCTGATGCATTGCGATTATTTCGAGGCTGTAGGTATTGTCGACTGCTCGAGTACACTACGTAGTACAATGTAGTCCTTTCGAAAGGAATAGTGTGTGGGCTGGAACTTGATGTTGCAAAATCGGGAAAAAGAGTATCAACTGCCGGGATTGAACCGGCGACCTTCTCGGTGTAAACGAGATGTGATAACCACTACACCAAGCTGACACATATTTGGTGAACCAGAAATTTTTGTATCAAGGGTCGCTAAATTATGAGAGCTACACCTACGCAATACTTCCACTGTTAAAAGTACAACGTAGTAACGTAGTACTTAGCAGTTGAACGACGCATTCTATATCGTTCAGGCAAGAGCATGTAATCTTCAAATTTCTTGACGTCAGCAAAAGTGATTCTCCACGACGACATAATACAATGAAAACGTTCAAATTGCTCGTTCAAATATTTTCGTCGAAGAAGGAACATCGCCTCCTGCAAGACAATCCTTTTTAACACAAGTTAACACTGCCACCGCAAACATAGGGCAGTCAAACTTGGTGTGACGGGGAAACTTAAATTTCTACGTCCACTCAGCGGCTTTTAGGCGAATCGAACAATTTAGGATGCCTCGGCATCACATTTTGCTCACGAATTAGTTGTCATCACGTCACCCCGCCCTCCACATGTGGGCATGAGGTTCATGTGCTCACCGTACACATGAGACTTGAACATGCAGAGCTAGGTTGAAAGCATTTTGGCGATACGAACGTCCCGATCGAAGAGTGATCAAAACAGTTGCCACAGTACGTCTCCTCATGCGGAGTATTCTATTCATACGTCATTATGACATTGCGCATGTACTGCAGTTGTACGAGGAGATCACCAAATGCGTCGATACGGTGCAAACGTTGACCCGCAATTCGTTCAAAGCACTTCACCACTCATGACAATAACAACTCCATCGGAACACAGCTATTCGCTTCGCGTGTCTTGCAGGGAATATCACTGACAGGTACTAGTACATTGTTCATTGAAAAATGTCCTCCAACCGTCGTCGTTCATCATCCGAGCTTAATCCGATCGAATCATTCATGGCCTACATGGCTACAACAGAAGGATACGACGGCAGTCTTCAGAATGTGAAGGAGCAGGCATGTGTTGTATCGGTGATTGTCAGAGCATCGCCACCAATGCGACGCTATATCGAACGCTATGTGTGCTCCAAAGCAGCGACGCAAGAGCGTTTGGCGTCGGTGCAACCCCAGCGACGCTGAACAACTATGTCCTCATTTATGAACCAATCAAATTGCCAGATTCAACGCAAGTGACCTTAAATGAATTTGATTAGACAAAATGGTATCCATATTTGTCCAATCAAAATAGATTTTGTGTTGCGTTCGACGCTATATTTGTCACTTGCCAACAATATTGAATATTTACACCGATAAAGTATTTGACACGTATTCAATTCTAATGTGAACGCAGGGAGAATTATGTCCATGGTAGAGCTTCCACCCACTTGACAAAAGTTGATGCCCAACCCCTGTGATTCCACGTCAAAAGCTCGAGGCCTTGCTCAGTCGTCAACGGGCTTTATATACTCAAATACGCATATTTACCACAACATATAATGGATGCCGAATGGTCGAGTGGAGACATCCGGACAGGATGTGTTGTTCGAAGCATCAAATCTGCTTCCATACAAACAGCAAGCTAATTTGGATGGAAATAGTACTTTATATGCTGGCAAATACTTTATACTACATATCCGGATAATTCCTGCCCGTTTTGCCGTGTTTGATTGGTGGTGTGGGGCCCAACGCCTTGACTTTGGATCCTCTCACCAACCATTTTATCTTTTCCACAAGTTCGATCGTCGTTGAAGATGGTACGTGAAGTCGCCGCCGCTCCTCCTTGTCGAAGGTGCTCATGTGTGTCTCTGTGTAGTCGAGCTTTGTGCTTTTTGAATCCGCGTCGGGCTACGCGCTCTTCGAAGTCGTCGAAAGCGAACAGATCGCCGTCTTGTTGGACCAAGTCCAAAAAGGCGTGCAAGACTTGGCCAAGTTTGGTGCCGCGGTCAAGCTCAAGGCGTTCCAACCCTTCGTGTCGGCCGAATCGGCCCTCGAAAACATCAATGCGATCTCGGAAGGCTTGGTCACGGCCGACTTGCAAGCATTTTTGGAAATGAACTTGCCCAAGTCGAAGAAGAAGTCGTCGTCGGGTGTGACGCTCGGCGTCTCGGACAAGGGGTTGGCGCAATCGATCTCAGACTCGCTCAGCGTCTCCGTCAACACGAACGAAACGACACTCGAAATCCTCCGTGGTGTCCGTCTCCATTTTGCCAAGTTCATCAAGGAACTCGACAACGGCGTCTGGTCCAAGGCCCAACTCGGTCTCGGTCACTCGTACTCGCGTGCCAAGGTCAAGTTCAACGTGAACCGCGCCGACAACATGATCATCCAAGCGATCGCGCTCCTCGATCAACTTGACAAGGATATCAACACGTTTGCCATGCGTGTCCGCGAATGGTACTCGTGGCACTTCCCCGAGCTCGTCAAGATCGTGCCCGACAACTACGTCTACGCCCGCTGCGCGTCGTTCATCCAACACCGCACGTCGCTCTCGGATGACTCGATTGAAGAATTGGCCAAGCTTACGATGGACGAAGAAAAGGCGCAAGCGATCGTCGCGGCGTCGCGTGTCTCGATGGGCATGGACATGAGCGAACTCGACATGCTCAACGTCAACAACTTTACGTCGCGTCTCATTGGCCTCGCCGAGTACCGCAAGCAGTTGCACCAATATCTCAACTCCAAGATGGGCCAAGTCGCGCCTAACTTGGCTGCGTTGATCGGCGACGCCGTCGGCGCCCGTCTCATCTCGCATGCTGGCTCGTTGACCAACTTGGCCAAGTGCCCGGCCTCGACCGTGCAAATTTTGGGTGCCGAGAAGGCGCTTTTCCGCGCCCTCAAGACCCGCGGCAACACGCCCAAGTACGGTCTCCTCTTCCACTCGTCGTTTATTGGCCGCGCCGCCGCCAAGAACAAGGGCCGTATCTCGCGCTACTTGGCCAACAAGTGTGCGATCGCGTCGCGCATTGATTCGTTTATTGACGAACCCACGACCGCGTACGGCGAACAGATGAAGGAACAAGTCGAAGAACGCTTGGCCTTTTACGAAAGCGGCGCCGCCCCGCGCAAGAACGTGGACGTGATGGCCCAAGTGAGCGAGACGCTCAAGAACGCCGCGCCCTTGAAGAAGCGAAAGCGTGATGACAAGGACGGCAAGAAGAAGAAGAAGAAGAAGTCGGACGACGACGACGACGAAGCGGCCGCACCCGTCGTTGAAGAAGAGGAAGCCCCGGTTGAGACGGACAAGAAGAAGAAGAAGAAGAAGAAGAACAAGGATTAAATACCCATCATCTATATAGACCAAGTGCAGTTGTATTTTAAAACATATACATACGAGAGAAGATGCACAACAGAATAACGGCACAAGCATCGAAGACTCACTAAAGATTCCGAAGGTTGATTTGATTGAATTTTTGAATATAAGCCCATGGAGGGTGCAAAAGTCATCTCGACACTCTTGGCTTTGACTTTCAAGAGTTGTGGCATGTGAGTCTCCCCCTTTCGGTACCACGCCGACGGTCGAAGGGCGATGCCACCCCAGCATGAATATATAATAAGAAGGAACAAGAAAGCCCTTATTGAAGGTGCTCGTTGCTGTGCTGTGAACGGTTGGCCGTTGCAGAGCTGTAACCCACGAACGCAAAAGACTTTAATGTCTGAATTCAAGGCAAAATGAGCCAGACAACTCCGCTCGTACAACCATAAACATAAAAGGACAAATGTAAGCGTTGCCTTGGCGGGTTCAGAACGCGCGGGCAAGACAGGAGCGATTGCGGACCGACTTCAAGAAGCGCAGGCGATCAATAAGAGTTTGAGCGGTATGTAGTATAAGAGATTTGAGAAATTATCGTATTTGACGATAGCAGCCTTGGGCAATGTCATTTCGGCGCTCTCGAACAACGAAAAATTCTTCCCGTATCGCAATAATATGGTCGGATTGTCGTCAACAACGTGCGTGGCATTCATCGTTTTTTGTGCCCAGTTGACTCAATTGATGCAAGATTCGCTCGGTCGAAAAGCGAAAACGGTGTGTGCATCAGTGGCATAGTTGCTAGCGCGCACGTTTTGATGAAAATGGAAATGTAGCTCATGTTTGTCAACATATCGCCGGCCGACTATAATCAGGTACTTGATCTTTTGTACTCAACAGAACTTCCGTGGCCAGGACGAAACGCAAACAAGTCTCTCGTATGCGCCCCGCGTGAAATTGATTACGAATCAAGCCAACAAGAATTCCGACACCAAAGAAGTAGCGAAACTCAAACAAATCATCAAGCAGCTCAAAGCTGGCCACGACGTCGATCTGAACGAGACTTTGGAAGCTGCATGAGCATTCAACGGACTCATGATTAATGTTTGTTGCGACTTCTCTGGATGGAGGCTGTCGTCGAAATTCTGCTGCAATTTGCGGATTAGGCTGATGGAATGTTATGTTTTTAGAGTTTTATACTTTGGTTATTACAAGTTGTAATAACCAAACTATAAAACTCAGCTGCAGCTTACGGTTCCATCGGGGAGGGGCTATCATCCGGCAAAACGGCACCGTCCATTCGGCTGAAAATGCTCGCGGACGCCCCTGCGGGCCGTGAAACTTGGAAATCTTTTTTGTCTGCTTAAAACATGTCGCGGGCAAAGTTCCTCGCTGGAAGTTGCTGGAATTCCCAAATTCAATGATCTTGTGCGAAAAACACCCCTGCAGCTTTTCGAGGCAATACCACAACGCCCTGATTTGAGCACCACACAATTGCTTGTGGAATGAAACAAATGTTGTTTCAATTCCTTTGGCATCGGCAGATCTGACAGATCTGACAGACCTGGCAAAAATTAAATTTTGACGAATGTGGCAGATCTGGAAACAGAGGAGGCGCAACTGCGATGTAGGAAACCGAATGCACGCCAGTTTTCATGGATTCGTATTGTTCTGAGTAGCATATTTTAGGAAGCATGACAAACTGCTGGTAGTTTCACGGCGATCAGCTCAAAATCGCACTCGAAAAAGTCAAATTCAAGGGTTTTTGGCGCAGATCTGTCACCTTTGAGTGTCAAATATCACTACTTCCTCTTATCCAAGTGCTATGCGGTTTGCTTCATTCGATAGAGAACATAAAATAGTATATGCTCTAAGATTTATGGTTTCTAAAGTCGCATCGTTGTCTTGTGATATTGTTTTGAAAATCAAGATGTGCAGATCTGACAGATCTGGCAAAACATTAAATTTTTCTTTAAAAATACACAATCCATCATATCCGGACAACCGAAGCCCTTGGATGCGTCATTCGTTTTGAACGTCTTTCGAACATTCAAAGATCTGTCACTCCTGCAATGGGATTCTTGCCTGCAGTGTCAGCGAAGGCGATGCGAATTTTCATTCTTTCAGTGGTCAAGGATATATCTGCAATTTACCGCAACTCCCGGTACAACCGTCCCTGAATGTTGCGTTGGCCTAGTAGGTCGCTAGTAGTCGTTGACGAGGAGGAGTGCGCAATCATATGCACACAAATGTCCAAATGTACAAGACGCTGTATTACAGGTATACAAACTCCGAGTGTACATGAAGCTCGTGTACAATCTCAAAATAATCTCGCCTTCGCTTACACTTCAAACGAGAATCCTTCAGAAGTAGTGTGCGTTAGTTGGATGTCCAAAGTACGTACAAAATGGCACGCCCGAGGGCTGACAAACGAATAAATCTTGAATCTCGGACCATAACTGCGCTATGTTCTCTGTCGAATGGAGCAAACCAAATACGTCGAAGTTACATATTTTGATGAGAGTAAATAGAGAGATCTGACACCCAAATTGGACAGATTTACGCCATATTCCATTGTATTTGACGTACAGAATATCAGTGCGATTTTGAGCTGATCGTCAACACATGCTCCTCAATAAATACAATTCTGCGCAGTACGAAACAATGAATACTGGTGCTCATTTGGTTTTCTACATCACATCCTGTGTTTCCAGATCTGCTCAGCGATAGTATTGGAGCAACATTTGAACCCCGAGTATACAATAAAGGTATTCCACAAACAATTGTATGGTGCTCAAACCAGGGCTTTGTGGCATTGCCCTAATAAACTGGAGGGGTGGTTTCCACAAGATCATTTGAATTTGCAAATCCCCAAGCTCTAACGATCGAAAGGCCATGCACCACAGGTAGAGCGCTACTGTGGCCAACATTATTGTCGATGAAGAAGTCGGTGAAATAGAAGATCCTATCCTTTTGATGCTCTTGACACTACATAAGTTGTAGGTCACTCTGTTTTTCAATACATTTCGCCATATAACTCGACTGTCACTTAGGACAGCAATTGTCCACTGGACAGGACATTGTACGATAATACATGTATTGTGCAATCGATTGTACGTATTATAAACTTCGATAGAGGAGTCATCTGCTCGCTGTTGGAGGTGGCGCGTGGTCGATTGGAATTGTACAGGTGCCTTGAGGCAGGGATTTGATACAGTAGCGCCCTGGGTACTCCGAGTGGCTCTTCTGCATTACAAGTATTTTATTGACAGCGCAGGATACGAAACGATGCAAAGAACAAAAAGGATGCACCGGCCGGGAGTCGAACCCGGGATGTCACGGCCACAACGTGAAGTACTGACCACTATACTACCGATGCCTGGAGAAGCAGGGTATCGATCCCTGTACCTCCCGCATGCTAAGCGGGCGCTCTACCATTTGAGCTACATCCCCTTCATACTACCATCTTAATTGTGGATATAACAATGTCATCATTATGCATCTCGACTGGAACCCATGACACATGCTGGAACTTCGGAGAATCATACAAGACTCGTGGAAGTCGTTGCCTCCATGACGCTTTGTGGTTCCTATTACAATTCTTGCCACCACACAGCAAGTACTACACACTCACTTAGCGCTAAATTATATGTACCTGTGCAACTGACGCTTCTAATTGGACCATCCTAATCTTGCTTACCGAAGGTGAAAATTTGCGTTGACAACGCAATACATACATTCGTAGGGC
>VJMH01000065.1:0-54748 GCA_009835185.1 Aphanomyces stellatus
AACGAGAGTCTGTCGATGGTGTCGGCGACCACGGGGGAGGGTTCTCGTCGACCACGACTCGGAGCGAACGAAGGCGGAGGAGCCAGTCCCGGGGCACCGATGTGATGCCTCGTTGCCACGTGCGGGACGGACCCAGGAACCATGGCCGCTCAAATCCGACCAGCGCGACGCCTTCAGGAATGCGCACCTTCGTGCAGGTACCAATTTCGACAAGCGGGTACTCTTGGCCAACGTAGAACCAGCGCGTGACTAACTTGTTGTCATTTCGGTAGTGCGATTCAAAGTAGTCGAAATCACAGACGACCGCCAACGACTCGTCTGGCACAGGCAACGCGTCGAGGTCGACGGCGCGAACCACTTGGAACGATTGCATTTTGCGCACATTCCCGTATCGAGGTTCAAAGTCAAACGAAGTCTGGGGTGCAAAGTCAAATGACTCGCCGCGTAGGCCTGGGTCAGCATACCCACGCACGGCGACACCGGCCCCAACCTCCAAGTTGTAGAAAACGGTGCCGGGGAAGATGTTCCACACCACGAGCATCGAGTCGACGCGTTCGCCAACGTTGACCACGAGCGACTCGTGCGTGCCGGCGTTGCCGTGCAGTACGACCGTGCTGGATGACGTAGGCTTGGCGTCGTTTGTTCGTACAATCCGAAACGACAGAACGAGCGCCAAAGCTCGGTTTTGTGTGTTGACGGCGCCGTCATCGCCGTTTGGGCTATGGTAAACAAACGACGCACCGGAAAAGTTGGGCTGCTGAAACGCTTCGATCGCGAGTCCCGTGGGGATGTCGATGCCGGAGAGGGGACGAAATGCGGGCACCAACGCCATGTTGTGGTCGTAGGCGGTAAACAAGACAACACCACGGCTGACAATTTGCTTGGTCACGACGGTTTCATTTGGGTTGGCGATCGATTGACGAACGAGCGACGGGAGTGTCGTGGACGACATGTTGACGACTTGGATTGCGCGAACGGACGACTGGCCGCCGGTTGAGAGGAGGAGGTCGTCGAGGTCAATGTTGTCCATTGGATCCCAGAGGACCAGCATGCGATTGAGCCCACTCTTCTCAGCAAGGTAGACGGCCAAAGCGAGGTTTTTGTTTGGAAAATCTGCGGATCGAATGCCCAACTTGTCGGTCGTAGCAATGAGGCCATCGCTCACATCGACGACGGTGCGGCCCGACGCGGCAACGATTTCAACCCACGTGATCGCCGTCCTCCACTTGAGCTCAAGCGATCGAATGGTGAACGCGGGCACGCTGGCTCGCTGAAAGAGATAGGTGGGCGTCCCGTGAAAGTCAGGCTCGGCGTAGACTACCAGCACGTGCGCTGTTTGAATCTCCATCGAGAGAAGCGGTGGCAAGTGGCAATCGGCAATCGAGTCGCCCACGACCAACTGGATTGGATGGTTGCCTTGCTTGGCCGCGGGGTCGGGGTGGAGGGACGCATACGCGAGCGACGGATCGAACGCCTTGACTCGAAGGGAGAGGACGACGAGCGGAGGGTCAAAAGACACATCTCTGTCGACGATCGTGCGGGTGCCTGTCCAGTGGGGACCAGAGTAGAGCTCCAGCACGCTTCTTTTCAAGAAATGATCGACGGCCCCGCAGACAAGACCACCATCAAACTGGGCCACAGCGTCGCCCAATTCAAAGAGGTGGGCACGACCCAATGGACGCGACGCGTCCGGATAGAGCTGGGCGAACGGAGGCACAGAAGAGACCCAGGCAACTTGAAGCGAGCCGACGACAAGCCCCATGGAGCGTCTTGGCAATGTCGTGCCTGCCGTGGCATACGTTCGACGACCTTGAAAGTCTTGGTTGCTGTAGGCGATCAAGAGAAGCCCTTCGTTGATTGCGATCACTTCGACGGTCGCATTGAATTGCGCGACCGTGTCTCCGTCGCCATACTGCCATGGACGGTCATCACTCGAATCTGTCGAAGGAAACAACTGAACCATGTTGAACCGCTTAATCGCGTGAAACGATCGAATGGCTGGCAGGTGCAGCGTCGGCGTTGCCTTGGTGAGGACAGTGCGCCGTCCTCGGTAGTGCGGTGCGTCATAGACGGCCAAATACGCCGACGTAACGCGTTCCATCTCGACGGATGCGACGACGCCAGAGAAGTCGTCGATCCCTTCGGGTGGCGTGAACATCGAGGCGGCGCCGGTAAAGTTGGAGCCATTGTAGACGACGATGGGGGGTTGAAGCGCCTCCGAGTATAGGGTCGCCCAGACAAGGCAAGCGAGTGGACGCCATGAGAACATGGTGTCAAATGCCTCGATGGAATACACACCGACGTCAAGAGCGTTCACATCCGGCTGGATGTGCCAGGATCACCTAGCTCAACCATACCATACGTTGTTTCCCGGACCATCAGCATGAGATTCTTCCTGCAGATTGCTCAAAATATATCTCAAAATATTTGATAGCATATTTTGAAATAGAAGACAAGTTCCGTCGTTGGGGTCACCATGCGCTGCAAATGCAACGAATTGGAAACATTTCGTGTTCATAGATATGTGTATATGCTATGTGTCATGACAATGCCAAGGCATAAAGACATGAGATTATGGTATTGCCAAAGTTAGTGATAATAGGGCTTTCTCAAAATAGTTTGAGATTAGTCTGCAAAAATAAGTCTTGGTTTGGATATTACCAGTGGAATTTCCCGACGAGTTGCCCAATGGCTTGGATCGTCAAAAGATTTCCCTTCATCAATTGGGTGAAATGGCCCATGGTCGGGCACAAATTGTGGTTGGAGAAGACCTAACACTTGAAATAATTGGTGGTCACGGGCGCAGGCGATTTCGAAAGCCTTGCCCTTTGGACTTTTCGGATCGTCGAAAAGTGAACTTCCACTAGGGCACAAAGGTATTGTTTGATTGATTTGAATTAAAGTAAAGGGTATATCTTCCAGGACAATATCTTCCAGGATAGACTTGAAAACCCTCCATAGTTAAGCTCTTCTCAGCTTGTGAAGTCCCTTTTTGTTTTATGAGGGTTTCAACCTCATCGGGGGTAATAGTATAGAAGTAGAAGAACACGGATTTTGATCAACACAACTGAATTATATCAGCTCATTAAATGTCGAACTAAATGACGCGCTGTATGAATCATTCGTGAATTGAAAGTTCTATTCGTGCGTTTCTCCACCCTGGACATTGCTTGAGGGCGTCATTTGGTGACCGACGGTTCTATCGTTGGTTGCAACCCTGTCAAGGTCGAGAATGCGTCCAACATGGCGAATTGCTTTTGCTTCGGGCAACGTTCGACGAAAAGTCTTGCCCTTTGACGTCAAGAGTCAAAGGGCACTGTGAGGGGGCGATTGGACCTCACGATCTCGTCGCACAGCAGCTGCTCATACCCGTCGCATTGTCGATTACCAAGCTCAACGACACGCAAGCCCTCAGATGCCATTCAAACACAAGTCTTGCAAGATCATACAAGGCAACAGATCCATGAAGACATAGAGTTGGCCCGTTTTGTGGCATAGTTAAATGGCCCAAAATGAAAGTGACGTAAGAAATGTGATGCGCAATAAGACACGATCTGAGTCTAGTTCCCTCGCCGTCGGTCTTCGCATCCATTGTGGCCATCGGAGAGGACCAGCGTCAACCCCGACACGACACTTTCGACATTCTACCCCTAGGCACTCCGTGTTTTCAAAAGGCATTGCTAAAGCCGAATACGTAAGGAGCCCCCTGGCAAAAGATGAATCGCCGTTGCATATATTGAATTGGAATTGTGGCCAAAGCAGTCCCGCTGGTTTATATTCTTTTGGCGATGGCGTATTCGGATCGTCAAAAGGTGCAGTAGTGCACCAACAACAAAAACACGAGAAGCTTTTGAACGATAATTGTCCTTTGAAGAGTGGAATCGACACAAAGGGACCAAAGCGAGCCGACAGCATCGATCCTTCAATTCAATATTACTGGAACGACAGCTCGACTCATCTGGACCAACCAATGACCTTCGCGGTGTTTCGAGAGACTGACCACGCCACCAACGGCCTGTCTCTCGGTGGAGGCTGGCGTGCTGCTTGGTTTCTGTTTTCGTGGCAACCATTCTTTTGCGGGAATCCTACTCAGATACTTTTACTGGCCACACTGCTATGCCGGTGGTCTCTCGCATGCAACCAATGGCTCGCGTGGCGCTCGTCATGTCAACCACGCCAATACGGCACATGCGACATCGCTGTCGTGCCACGTACCCCGAGGTACAGTGGGACTCGACAGTAAACGTCGTCTGGCCTGTGCGGTGTCGATACACGCAACGAGTGGGCCCTCCCTACTACGGTACTGGAATTCCTCGGCGCTACCAAAGCTCCGTGCGAATCAACGACGATGATCTTGACGCTTGGACGAGAGCACGACAGCAACACCAACAGCGGTGGCATCTGTGGTGTCGGGACGTAGTTTGATACAGTTTGAAACATGTTTGAAACTCTTTGCATAGTGAGATCAAGACAGACTGCCAATCCCCCGACCAACCAGCTGGGGGGCCGATCACTAAGATGTCCTCGAACGGCCGGCCGTTGGTTGCCGCCTGGTGCGCAGATTAGTGGCCCCTTGGAAACTTATGACGAATATCATGCAAGCTTTGTGCACACAAGGTGAAGAGGTGGTGCGACAGGGGCGAGACAACCCAGCCAGTCGCAGACTCGGCCGCGAAGATGACTCACATCGCAAGGTCCCATCGAAGGGATGATGGAGAATGAAGAATGGATGTTGAATCCAAGGGAATCAACAACCGCCACGGTAGATTCACGGCGGTTCTGGGGAGCAAACGATCCCACTGTGTTCTCGTCGACAGGTCGACAGCGTTACGGCGGGTCGCCTCTGTGCCTCATCCCATGTTGAGGTATTCGACGGAGCCCACGTTTTAGCTTTAACGGTGGGTTTTACAAGTATTTTCGATGGGTTGAATGGTTTAGCGCATGTCTAGTGCCCTCTATTTGAATAAAACGCCTGAATCGTACCAGCGCCAGCTGGTCAGAACCTCTCCCTCGTCGTTCTGCGGTTGTTTTCCATGCAATTCGTGCATTGGCGCTGTAATTCAATCTAAGAAACCCAGTAGTATATATTTATCCAGTCATTATATTACAAGTTATGCCATTGAATTATAAATAATTCCTGCTACAACCCGCCGTTGGAGATTCCATGTGACGGGCTGCCTGTGACGAGCGTGCACATGGCAAGTTCGTCCGGATAATGGGAGGGGCGACAATTACCCTCGTCCCATCCCATCACCGCTGCCCCCCGCAGCAACGTTGGCGCTGGCGGTCCTGCAAGGCAATATCAACCGTCGCAGTGGCCTGATCGGACCGGTTTTGGATTGTCTTGAAAGCATTCACTCGAGTGAACTGGAGGTGCTGGATTGAGCTGGGGCGGGTGACTTTTTGTATCCGGATAACCCATTACCACATAGTGGGATTATTCTACCCGGACCAGCACTGGCCAGTCCATTTTTCATACATTCGAACGCACCAATCAGCGTCGAGAAAGCTGCGGACCAGCAACTGCCGCATCGCACATTTCCCAATCCGCCACAGCTTGCAAACATGGTGCCTTCGAAGCGACTCACGGCCGCGCACAAGCAGCTCCTGGCCATGAAGATGTGCTCGGACGATGCGTCGGCGCATGTCCTGTCTCCCTCCGTCTCGTCAGAGTGGCGCAGCAAGTACCTCGGCAAGCTCCGCATCAACAACAACATGAGCAGCATGGTCGGCGTGCCGCGCGACGGCCGCGCCGACACGGACCCATCGTCTCTGCGCAGCTGCATGAGTGCGCCGATCATGATTCCATCGAAGACACGCAGCTCGTCGCTCGAAGATCCTACCCTCTTGTCGTGGGAACAACCCCACGTGATGAACATGACGTCGCCGCCGCCGACGACGGAATCTCGCCAACGCAGTCGCAGCACCATGGTGAAGGCCGACATCCAGGACATTGACTTGGATGTGGGCCTCTTTCCCATGGGTAGTCCCGAAGACGACCCGCTTTTCACCCACGTCGACCACGATGATTTGGACGACAGCGATGATGACGATGAGGATGACGACGATGCGTTTGTCATGGATACGTCCCGCCGCCGCCGCGGATTCATTCCGCCGCATCAACTTGTCCAGCGAGATTGCTTCTCTTTGGGCATTCAACACCAATTCCGAAAACGCCCCACGGGTGCCGCTGCCATTTAACTCTACTTCGCAACAACCTATTTAAAACCCTCGTAACCTATCACCAATTTTGCATCCGTCGTGCATTGTGTTGTCGAGCCATATATCAAGTCGCTGGGTTGTTGCATCTTCATCCAGTGGACACACAGTGTCAAATGCTTTGCAAGTGTAGCACGCATGAGTGGGAGGATGCTAACTCAGCACGCCACATGGTGGCACCCCCGTCGCGACATAGTTCTTTCAAATTCGCTTCCTAGGCGACCTACAGCTGTAGGTCAACGTCCCACCACCATCCGTGAGAGACACCAGAGTGTCGAGTGGCCGCCGTTTAGTAGCTCTACTATTGTCCAGGATCAGGAAAGCAACTGGCTCCTCCCATTGTGGCGCGAGCCATGAATGTTCCACGTCAACGTCACTGGTCGACTGTGTCTATCTGGTCTGCGAACGCTGACGAGAAAACGAGTGGTCGTTGTTGTTTCGATCAGATTTCGTGGCAGTCGTCGGGTTGTAAAAGTCTAATCCTATTCGTTCAAATTGCAAATGAGCGCGGTGCCGTTGAGGACCCAATACGCCGAAGAAAACTCGCACGGGACGTGCACGGAAATGATGTAGTTGGTCGAAATGCCCGTTGTGGACATCGAGCCCCTCCGCGCAGTGGTTTTGTACACGGGGCAATCGTAGTATTCGCCCTTTGGTGGGTCGTTGGCAGAGTACGCGTGCGGCAAAAAGTGAATCGCGGGAAGCGCCGAGAGCATTTCGTTGGGCCGAGCATTTGTGAGCAATTTCCGAGTTTCGTCCCATCGACCGCCTTCGAGGTACACCCCTGCGACACAAACATCAAGATATTTTTAAACATGGGTGACGTGGCTCACCTGTGACGATGGCCCCGTCGACGACCGCGAGGTCGGCGGGGTCGATGTGAAATTCAAACTCGAGTGTGTTGATGGGCAAGAGGTGCTTCCGCGCATGATTTTGCAAGAGCCCCGTGAGGAAACCTTGTGGAAAGTAGAAATACGGGAGGGGGAAGCTGGATGGACGGCCTTGAAGCAACCATGTCCGGAGGAATTCAACGCGCTCGACGAAATCCGCGAGCCACGAAGCGAGGGGTTTGAGTGAGGCAAAGCCAACTTTGTGCCACTCTGGCGGGACTTGCTTGAATGCAAGGCTCTTGTATGTCGAATCGAGGGATTCGCTCATCGCAACCACCCCTTTGACGGCGAGCTGCAGTTGTGCCACTGACGACTGCACGACTTGGATGAGGACGTTGAATTTGACGAGCTCTTGACTGAGCACTGTCGTCAACGAGTCCATTTGGGTGTCTTGAAATGTCGCTTCCCCTGCGGACGATTTATCCAACACAAGCGGAAGCTTCGCTTCGACGTCGACGGCCGCTTGCAAGACAATGGCATCACCATTGTCTTCGGCGGAGGTTGTCGCGATGGCAGAGGACCCACGGGATTGCAAGTCCATGACAGTCGTGAACAATTTTTTCGTTTCGTGGGTTTGGTAGACAATGTTTGCGTTCTCATGTAGACCAAATATATCGGGAGCATCGTGGGACGGCAAAAGCTCGATGAACGTACGAAACTGCGCTGCGGAATCACAGTTCGGGGCGAAGTAGTGTTGGGATGTGGTTGTAAAGTATTTCTTGGGGCTCTGCTCATCGAGGATGGCTGTGGAATAAAATCTTTGGAGATTCGTAACGAGGCATCGCCGATCGAATTCGTCCGTGACGCGGCCGCCATAATTAATCTCGCCCGTGACGTAATGGAGTGCTTCCCATGGAATGTGATCGTTTTCGTTGAGGAAAGTTTTCAGGACGGAAATGGCGGTTTCCAAGTCCGAGTCGTTGAACTGATACACAAGAGTCCATCCCATCGGGCCGAATTTGGCTCGTTCTTGAAGTATGGCGTGGAAAAAACAAAGACCGAAGACCAATTTTTTCCACGCTGGTTTTGTACATTGGGACAAGGCGTCGTCTGTAATAAGCATTTCGTACGATCTCATGAGGTTGGGCTTAAGACCTTTCGGTGGCTCATTTGTGATTTTGACACTGGATTGGAGGATTGAGACAGGAAAGTATGTTGCGGGAAAGGATGTCAAGAACAAACGGAATTCATCATGCACCTCACTGTGCTCGGCGCGGATTTTGAGCAACAATTTCTCCAATGATGGCATCCAAGACTTGGCCAAGTGACAATTTTGCAGCAGTACCCACTCACCGCTCCTCGTACATCGGTCTATCAGTGCCGTTGCCACTACTCCTTGGCCTTGCCTATACGTAAAAGATAAAGAAAAGAAAAAGCCCGATAAAAGTGTACCCGAGCGAGACAGCGTGGAGTTGGTTGTCCTTTTGCATTGATTGGGCAAAACGATGTAATATACTCGTTGGGTCCGCTCCTGATGACAGAATAAATACACAAGGCACAGTTTTTTCCAAGTCCGGATACACTTCGCTCATTAAAAACGGAGGAGACTTCGTATATTGCGTCCTACAAATTTCCGTTTACAAAGTTTCCAGAAGTCTCTTACCCCAAGCAGCCAGCGATAAATGCTGACGCGCTCACGACTCCTCGATCTTCTCGGAGAGCTTTCACCAAAATCAATTTCAAAAACGACGATATTTTGATGTCGTAATTGTCGGGCATGTCAGTTCGATAGGGATTGTCGTGTTGAATCCAAGCTGCCCAATCTTCAGAATATTGTACCATTGAATCTGAAAGGTCTTCCATGGCCAAGCAACTCGAAGCGAGGGTATTTATGATGGCAAATTGCTTGGGTGATATAAAATCTGAAGCATGAGAGGATGGGGTTGGCACAATGGGATAGAGCAAAGCGAGATCCATGGAAGATACAGATGTGGCTTCGAGGGATATTCGAATGCTTAGTAGAAAGGAAAAGAGCAGCTTGTGGGACTCAAAGAGGCCACGGCAGACATTCCGGTAAACCAAAAATGTTTGACTGTCAATCAGAAGCTCCAATCGTTTTTCAAAGGCCATGTTGGTGGTCTTGCAGTCCTCCAAACTTTGGTTGAACAATCTCGAAAAGTATTCCAACGAATATTGATACATCGGGTCGACGGCTGCTAAATCTGCCAAGACAAAATACAAGATCGACCCTCGAATTGATACGCTCCGGTATTTGTTCCGAATGTCAGATATTTCAGCTCGAGTGATCTCCGACTCAGCCAAACGCTCAGACACCATTGTTGACGTCTGTTTTGACTCAGCCAGGGTGTTGATAAGTACCTACGACAGTCGCGTCAAAAGGTGAGAGTATTGCAATTTTAACTTCTCAATTCGTACCTGGTCGTCTAAAATATTTCCTGTTGAATTGGACAACAGCGAAAGAATTTTGCTTTCAATGGACTTCAAGATTTTTTGATCATTGGCAATACTGGCCAAGAGGGTATTTTTCTTGTTTTCGATGTCTGGTTGCTCTTTTCGAACGACATCGCCCAATAATTGATCTTCCAAACCTACCTCGAACTTGTTAATCGACTATCTTATGCCTTCAACTACGTACCCTCTTTTGTCACCGTGAAGTTTATGATATTCACTTTAATGCATATATCAGGCAAATAATGTGGATTTGGAATTTTGGTAATCATGTACAATCTGAAGTTTCGGTCATACAGCACGTCCTTGTCTCCCAAACGCAGAACGAGTTTGCCTACAATGGACGTAATAGTTTCACATGTATACTGCATCGCTGCACTAACCGCCTTGTTTTGTCAACGCTTTCAATAGCAATGGGTCCAGTGCTGGGTCCAATGTTTCTTGAACGTCTTCAATCAAAAGCGGATGACCATCTCGAACACTTGTTTCCACACACCGAAGGAGCTGCTTGTCCTGTATTTTGACAATTTCCAGGGAAAATGGTGCTTCCATCCTTTTGATCCAATTCCATGCTTGTTGCTGAGGATCAATTAACAAGGGCCACCTTTCACCTCGAAATAACATCACTGCATTTTCTCCTGAAACACTGTCTGTAGGTAGGCCATGCAAATGCCAATCCCGAAGCTGCACCGAGTCACAGCATGTATCCAATAGTGCGAACGATAACGTGCAAGGCAATTGCTCCTTGCATTCAATCAACCACAAATGGGTAAGCCGGCTTCGAAATGTGCAATCAAATGGACCCAAATAACTGATCGTAGCTGCAGACAAGAAAACATCACCAACAAGATTGAGTTCGTCGCTGATCATTTTTTCCATACTTGCTTTCCAGCGGATAAGTTCGTCAGCCAAACCCACGGTTAGTTTTTCTGCGCGTTTCAATCGCTCTTTGGTAAGCTCTGATTCGGAAACCAAACGTTTTTTTTCAGCCATAACATGGTCGCACTGAGCTTGTAACCCCTGTACCCGAGTGATAACTTGGTTCAGCTCTGCTTGCTTTAGTGCCAATTTTCCGTTGGCCTCGGCAAGGATGGCATTCATTTGGTTCAACCGATCTCGCTTTGGGCCAACTTCTTTGATGACTTTTGAATAGACATCCATTGCATGAATCCACATGCATAGACTCATAGCTGCTTTTGACACCTTCTTGACTTCATCGACGGCGAAGTCAGGGCTTTCGGTATATTTCCTGATTTTCTTCAAAATATTGGCTGAAATGTTGTCCTTATCGTAATCTTTCAATTCTTGCATAAACGTAGACTTGGCCAACAATCGTTTAGAATTATCCCAGTCAGGTTTTTCACCCATCATAATACACACAGCTTCCATAACGACCTGTTGCATTGCGTAAAAAATCAAACAAGTGAACAACAGAACGCTTACTTGAACTGCTTGTGGTGGCTTTGTGAAACTTCGGACTTCGGTAATGTCCTTTTTGTCTAGAGAATCCAGCGCCGAAACTGCGGCATTTAAGGCTGGCATTGCGGTTTCCAAGTCCTTTAATGCGTCCGCTTGAACGATTGATACTTCCGCCGCTTGGGCTTTAACAATTGCTTCGTCGTGACTCACCTAACAGGATATTGACTACAAGTCTCCTGAAAAACATTTACCTTTTGTTCAACAACAGCAGCTTCTTTCTGATCGATAGACACTTGCTTCAGTAATTCTTCTGCTTCGATTGCTTTAGCTGCCAGAATTGGTTGTAAATTTGTAAGCTCAATTTGGAGTGCGGCGACAATTCGATTTGTATCTTCCAATTTTATGACACCTGTACTGAGTCTTTCGAACGCTTCCTTGGCTTGCTGTCGTTTCTCCATGAGCATGCGAAGGTACAATCGAATTGAATCAAGATACGTCTTGGGTGTTACGTAAACATGTCGTTGAAATACTTGAAAAAATAGTGCTATATAGCGGCCAATACTATGATGCACGTGAACAAACATGTTGGCCAGAGCTTTCCTTGATGCTTCTGAGGCGAGAGCGACATCGGCCAAGTAACTTTCAGCGACAGTCATGAGTGCACTTGTCGGCCATTCTTCGTACCAATCCATTGTTGTACAATTAATTAGTGATGGAAATTGTCGGCATCGATATCGAAATGTCGTACCAACAGGAGACATACACAGCACAATGTGCAAGTGATTCCGGATGCGCTGGACAAACAAAAGCTCGGCATTTTGGCGGGTGTCTTCCACTGCTAGCTGTTGTAGAACTGGCTTCATGTCGTTGATGATAGCTTCGGTTTCCTCGTGAGTAAATAAATTTGGAATTTCGCCTGCATTTAGCAACGAATTGATGTCTTCGACAAATTCTTCTGATATCAATTGTGTATCTGTGAGCAAAAACATAGTATCTTTCCCTTTGACTCCCGTCTTGGTCAAAAGAGTCTTCAAATCTTCCCGGAATTCGTTGCGGCCATATGTTCGTGTTAATTCGATTTCAAAACAATCTTGACCCATAATCGAGGCGGCCAATTTGGCCAAACTTCGCTTGCCTGATCCACCAACCCCAATCAGCATTACGTTTCCACGAGGCTGCATTAGCATTCGAGTCATGCTTGATATATGCATAATTGTATCTCGAAAAAAAATAAGAGTCAATGGCGCTGAGTGGAAGCTGTTGTATTCGTCGACAAACGTATTGAGTAAATCTTCGAGGGACTCTATGTCGGTAATTTCTTCGTAGTCTTTGACCTGCCCTGTACCATAGCATCCAAAGAGGACGGAAATGGAATCATCGGAGCCAAATATGTGGTCATGCGTCCACCCCATTCGAAAATATTTGTTTACCAACGTCACCATGGTTGTCGTGAACCACAACCGATCCGTTTTGTTCACCAAACGATCACAGAATACACGCATACATTCGTGCATCCATAATTTTACACTTGTATCCACCGAAAAAGAAGGACGAACATTTAGGACCCCAGCGAAAACTTTTACCACGTCACGTAAATTGAACAAATAATGGCATTTTGACGGTGTCGGACGCAACGCTTCAGTCACTTCACCATACAGCGTAATGGTTGCTTCGACCATTTGTACGACAGAGTCGCGGACAGCAGGCGAAAATGAAAAGGAATTCAAATGACCGTTGACGACGGCGAGGAAAATCACGCGCATGGCGTCATCGTTGCCTGCCGGGAGTGAAAACACAGTGAAATGTTTCATGAATCGCTGGCTCAAAGCCTGTCGGCCTCCGCCTGTATACACATTGAATCGAACAACAAGAGCCCGATTCTCGACTAACCTGGATGGCCAGCCGCGGCCGTGATGACAGTGTCAGACACGTCTTTCCAAAAATATTTTTCGCGGTCGTAGAGGCCCTTATGATCGAGCAACTGCCGCAGCAATTCAATGCAAGCTTGTGTGCCGTACGCATCTGCTGCAGGCAGATTGATGTCGTCGGCAAACACAACTACCTTCTTGTTCACAGGAGCCCCGAGGAGAGTTTTTCGTTTCTTGATCAATTTGTTTTCAATGCTCATTTGGGTTGTCCAACTCGTCGTTTGGGCCGAAAAATGAACGTACACGGGAATGATGCCCATGCCTACGAAAGTTTATCCTGCACTTTTTGTTTGGCAAAATCCTACCGTTGGCGTCCCCCGTCACTGCTAGATTATCCAACACAGAATGTGCAATTACTGTTTTGCCCGCGCCTGTATCTCCAGTTAAGAAGACTGGTTTCATGCCGTCCACCAAGAGAGAATACAGATGCGAATACTTGGTGACATCGACCGTAGGCACCATAATGTTGAACACTGGCGTGTACTTGACGTAAGCAAAGGGCGCGACGTGGTTTTCCCAATGACTCCACGCCAATTCCGTAAAATCAATGGAAAAGTCAAACACGCACACCATGGTGCGCGATGAGCCGGTCCCGATACAACTAGTCGGCCCCCCACTGCCTTTGCCACATACCTAGCATTCAAGTGAGTATTCTATCTCAAATGACAAGCGCATGCATACCTGCAAAATGGTTGGGACAAACAGACCTTTGTTCTCTGTGAGCCAAGCTCCAAAATGCTCGTTGAACTTTCGCTGGTCCGATTCAAACAAATTTCCCCCAAACGCCCACGCCATCGAGAACACAAAGATCATATCGACGCATTTGAGTTGCTTTTCCGACGGGGCCGTTGAAAACCATTTGGTACGATTGAGTAAGTTCGCGAAGAGATCGCATCCATTCGCAAGCAAGCTCAGGAATGTCATCTTGAGGGGTAACGAGAACGAATACAGCCAGTTGCACTCGAGCAGGGCCTCAATTTGCTTCGTCGCTCGACCACGCAACTTGTGCGATCCATATTTGGGCTCCATTTCCGTCCCAAATGTCTCGGTCATCCAAGTCTCAATGAACGGGCGCCAGCCAAGGGTTTTCTCCGAGAAGTAAAGCACACCCACGCGTGAGACGGACGCAGGGGAAGCAGAATTCATGTCCGACACCTCGAACAGCAAGCGCATCTAGGATACACGCAGTCAACATCTTCGAATCCGCGCGCAAAATTCAAAATGAGAAAGCACGTCCGGATATAAAGTGTAGTTATCCGTATGGTGCATTCAAATTGAATCGTTCGACATACCCGAGGAAGCAGCTTGATGCGCTCGCCGTTGGCCAAGCAAAGCGTCATGTTGTCGTCCAAAACAGTGTTGAGATTTTCAATCCACAGAGCATCGATGGGTCCGTCGAAGATGAGCCACGGAAACACTTCCTTGTCTTGCCCCGTCTTCCCATCCTTGACAAGATATGAACATCCATGGCGAGAACGAGCGCACAACGCACCGTATTCTCGACGATGATGGAGCGCATAAGGGACGACGCAAGGCCGTCTTTCCACTCGTGCGTGAGCGGATGAAAGCTTCCGTACAACTCGCCCAGGGAAATGCATTTCGGATTGAGGACGCTCGTCGTGACTTTTTGGAACCGCCTGTCCGCGCTGTTCTTTTCTTCCCGAAGGTCGATCATGGATTTCTTCAGCAGCGCATAGCACGTCGATTTGCCGCTGCCACTGCATCCCGTCAAGGCAACGCCCACGCGCACTTGCATCGTTTCGAAGAGCTCGATCGTGCGACGAGTGAGCGCCGGGACTTCTTGGTATCTACGACAATGCGAAATCATTTCTCGCTAGCCCCTCCATGGACCTACCCCATGCTCTTCACTTGTTGCGCAATGCTTTCCTCCAAGGCGTTGGATTGCGGCTCAGGCAACTGGACGTTGGGAAACAAGTCCCGGATGATCATTTGAAAGAGGCGCAGGTCGTCGTCGACAAATTTCGGCAAGTTTGCCTCGCGCAGTGCCCGAATCAAGAGAACCTCTTCGTTGACCGCGGCGGCGCCGCTGGCACTCGTGCTGCTGTTTGTGTGTTGGCGCTTCATGCCCCCAGCCATGACGAGGACAGTTTTGACGGCGCGCATGCCAAAATCATAATGCGACTGCTGGCTCAGTTGCTCCGAGCAGAGCTTGTACAGCTTGGTGATTTTCTTGCTCAATTCCTTGGCGCTGTCAAATCCCTCGGAGAACATCATGATCTCGGCAATCAAGCTGTAGTCGGGCACCATCATCGAGACGGGGCGAAAACAAATCTGTCGTGTACATATAACATCAACGTCAATCACGACGACGACGACGTACCTTGAGATTGTCTGGCAATTCGGTCCGGCCAGCATATCCTGGGTTCATAGTCACAATCACGTGGTGGTCTTGGAGCAAAATTGTGCGTCCTTCAAAGCTGAGTTGCTCCGTCCCCGCGAGTCGACCGTGCCGCAAAATCATGAGTTGCTGGGCAATCACACTCAGCACTTCAATGTCGATGCGATTGAATTCGTCCAAACACGTCCAACAGCCACATTGCGAGAGGCCACAGAAGAGCTTGGCCATGATTTTATAGTCGATCTGGTCGGAGCAATTGAAGACAATGCATTGAATCGCGAGCGCTTTGGCCAAATCCTTGGACGTTTCCGTTTTGCCTGGACATTACGATGAGTGGGCCTATCAAACGACGACGATGCACCTGTGCCAGCGGGGCCTGATGGCGACGCGCCCAATTTCAAATCAAACGCGCCCGTGATCGTCATCCAACATCGGTCAGTCAATGGCGTAATCACAAGCCGGGAACACGCGCCCATGTACTCGTAGCCATATCGGATGCTCACGTTGGACTGCTGGATCACGGTATCATCGAGCTCCGCGTCCCACATGTACCGCAACTGCTTTTTCCAGTTGAAATCGTGTGTAGCGTGGACTTTGAACTGATGGAGCTCCTCGACAATGTCGCGCGCGTGCACATCCGTGGTGACGAGGGACGTGACGATGCATCGCTGTAGTTTTGTCAGCGGGGACCGAATCAAACGGGTGAGTCCGCCCAGCTGCGTCACGATCAGCTTGTGCCACTTGTCCATGCCACCTGCGACGCCAAAGGCGGCCTCGCATTCCTTGGCCCACACCATGTACGTGACGCTGGCGACGCATTGCGCCGGGTGGTGGAAGATCCAGCTGTCGCGTTGCGCCGGGTCGTAGTCTCCCAAACATGCTGCATGTCATGTCAACAAAATGCGCCAAGCGAGGACGCAGTACCTTTCATGGACCGATGCAACGACGTCTTCATGTTGACTTGGACCGCGGTGAGCCAATCTTCAATGTTCCCACGCGCTTTCAAGTTGCGGCCAAATGGCACACGCTCCCCCTCGCCAGAATTCATGCTCAATATATCGATCGATCCATGGGCTTCGCCAAACTCGAGCCGCATGATCGCGTCAAAGAGTTTGCACAAATGCGGCTGGACAGCATGCGGCTCCTTGGTGTGCGCGAGGATTTCAAGCAGCTCGTCGTTGCTGAGGAAATAAAACCGTGGGAACGCCTGCCGCTTGGTTTCGAGGTAGTCTTCCAGCGACTTGCGCATCTTTTCGAGCGAATCTAGTCGACAATGATGACAACGACGGCGCCGACGACGACGACATACTGTTGTGCTTGACAAACGTATCGCAAAGCCCTGGCATCGCCGTCGCCTTCATGCAGTTGGGCACGTCGTGCGTTTTGACCATCATGTCTTTCCAAAACGTATTCACGACCGCAAACATTTGCGCCTCTTGCGGCAATTGCCGTTGGATGTCGGGCGCTGAGAAGATCGTTTCCAAGTAGATCCATTCGCGCTGGCATGAAATCCATTCGTCCAGCGTTTCTACATCCTCAAATGATGCCACAGCAGCTTATGGTATTCGTCGTTGTACCTTGAAACGAGACGAGGCGTTTGTGCAACGTCGTGGCCTCGTCGCGGACAGGCGCGACGTACCGCGACCCGAGGATAGTGTTCATGTTGATCAAACTCTCTTCGAGCGCGCTCACAATGTCGTCCGTCGCGCCCAAGACGTACACTTCCTTCCGGTCGTTGTGGTTCTTGACATCAAATTCGAGGTCGCCCCAGAGCACGACAATGCGATGGAGCATGCTCTCGAGCATCTTTTCTTGCGTCGCTTCGGTCGCGATGCGGTTGACACTGGGCGCGAATTCTTGCAATTTCATGTCCACGAGTCGGCCGAGCGTCAACGTCGGGTCGGCAAGCACGTCAAACTGCAATTCTTCGCCCAGCTACACGACGATATTGGATTACAATATTCCTGCCACGAAGAATACAAAATATACCTCTTTCCAATGCCGCTCTTTGAGTGCTGGACATCGCAAGTCGGCTACGATCGGCAGCGTTTCCTTGAAGCTCTCGACGGCCTCCTTGAGCGCATGCACGACAGAATTGCCCGGAAGCGACCGCTCGCATGTGAGTGCGGTCTTGAAGAAGACAGTCACTTTCTCGTCGATCGAGGCGACATTGGCGTCGGCAAACGTCGCGTCGCGCCACGCATCCGACTGCATCGTCCAGTCTTTGGTGGTTTGCCACAGCTGCACCTTGGTTTCCAAGTCGGCGCGCAGGAGCTCCATTTCGCCAAACGAGCTTTGGACAAGCCCAAGCGTCTTTTGAAACCCAACGTATTTGGCGCCCGTGGCCTCGAGCTCGATGAGTTTGTCGTTGATGCTGTGAAGAATCGCGAGCATGTCGCTGGCGTCACTCGAGACAGCCACGAGCCGCTCGTCGTTGAGTTCGTCAAAGCTAGGCGTGTGTGAGAATACGGCACATTGACCACATGGGAGACGCACCGTTCCTGGATCTGCGCCGTCAATTTGGGAATTTTCTTGTCCAATTCTTTGGCGAATTTCTCCGTGTACACTTCGGTGGACGTGTCGAGCAAATCCATGGACGTTTTGAGTTGGGCGCGCTTTTGCGCCAACATGAAGGCATTGGTCGACTCCAAGTCGGTCACCTGGGCCATCCTCAACGCTTGTCATGTAGAATGGAAGGTGTACCCGGATTTTGTACTCGTCCGTGAGTCCGTACAGCATTTTCAAGAACATGTACCGGTCGTCGAGCGCGTTCATTCTCGACTGCGTGTCTCGGAGAGACGCTAATGCCTGCGCGAATTCATCCACGGTTGTCGGGATCGACGAGATGGCATCGTTGGCGGCCGACACTTCAAGCATCAACTCTTCGTTCTAAATCAAACCGGCATCATCTCGTGCCATCATCGAATCTCATCTACCTTGTGCTGGGCAATGGTCGGGATCAACACATGCAAAGCGTCCATGCAGTGCCGCGGCGATGGCTTGAGCGTCGCATTGAGCGCGCGGCAGTCGGCCAAGATGAGACCCACGATGGCCGTGTCGCTGAGCGTGTCAAAGCGGGCGATCTGCTCGGTGTACTTGTCGAGCTGCTCACGGAGGTCGTCGATGGACCGACCCATGTTGATCGGGTCGTGTAGATTCGACGCGGCGGCGCAGAACGCCATGTTCTCAATGTACTCGGCCTGGAACGTCGCGAGGGACGCCGTGAACCGCGTCATGTCATCGTACGACGTCGTGATGAGGTCGCCAATGCCGTGGATCATGGCCTGGAACCGCGCGTCCTCGAGGACCATCATATCCAAATTCAAGCCCGCGCTCAGCTCGCCGTTCGAGAGTTCGTCGATCGAGGGCTTGACAAACGGGCCAAACTCGGCGTGGCCCATGAGTCGCTCGCGCGTCGTCGCGGCTTTGATCCCACAAAAGACGACGCTCTCCATCTCGGCGCGCAGCTCGTCGCAGCTGGGCGTGAAGATCAGCTGCGAGTGGTGCAACGGGCCGTCGGAAATCAAATGCAGATGGACTTCGACGCGGAAGAGCGGCGCGGCCGGCGGCGCGGCATGCAGCTGCATCTTCTTGACGGGGCCACCGGTCGTCGCCGATGTCGGAGTGGCGGTGGCTTTTTTGGCCTGCTCGGCCCGCACGACCGCTGCGATTCGACGCATTTCGTCGAGCAAATCGTGGGTGCTCATCACGCCCAGGAGCAGCAGCGAATCCACGACTACGAATTCCACGAGTCGGATGAGCTTGGTGATCTTTCGGCACTGCGTCCGCATCGCAGCGCGCTCGGTAAAGGTCACGGGCTTGCCGTTCTCCCACACGGCCTTGGTGTCGTGGGCTACTGGCGTCGTGGGTTTGTTGTCTGCCTCGTCGTCGTCGTCATCGTCGGCCGCGGCGCTCTGGCCCATGAGGGCCAAGATGGGCGAGAGATTTGCGGGCAATTTCTCGGGCGTGGCAAAGCCATTCGAGAGCAAGAAGTTGCTCAAGAACGCATTGCATGTCTCGTACGTAGTGTCGACGATGCGCCCGACAAAGTCGGTGATTTTTCCTTCGATGTCAACCATCTGGAGCTGTTGGCGCTCGGAAAACTCGACGAGCGTGTACGTGCGGCGCGCGTCGAGCGAAAAGACGCGGAGGAGGCCCATGTTGTAGGCCAGCGTGCGCAGCCGCATGAGTGCGCCGTGGAGTCTACGACGACAACGCATGATGACATGCCACGATGACATGTCCCTGATCGACACACGTACGTTGGGCGGAGGATAAAGAGGTCTTGCGTGAGCACGCGCTTGCAAATGGCCGTCTTGGCGGCGCGAACGTTGGTCTTCCACATGCGAAACTGCTTCCACACGCGGTACTTTTGGAAGAATGGGATCTCCCGGACGAGCGAAAACATGTAATGTTCGCGCTCAAACGTCTCGAGGTAGGTGAATTCCGGGACGCCATCGCAAAAGTGGGTGATGCCGGCGCGCGACATGGTATAGTAGTCGTGGACATCGATCGCAGCATGGTCGACAACGATCAACTTGTACGGATTGTCTTCGGCGCGGACCTACCATGTCGTGTCAGAGGATGGGCCAAAGACTCGACGACAGACGAGGTAGAGAAACGAATCTTTGGGCACACCAGCCGTCAAGATGGACTCTTCGACGCTTTCCGTGAACGTTTTGAGCTGCGTCGATTTGTGCAGGAGCTGCGCGCGGGTGGGTGGGTCCCACGACGTCTCTGCCGTCAATTTGGCCGTCGGGATCGGCATGGGCGGCGCGACGAACTTTGGTTTCTTTACGGACGGATGGCGATGGCTGTCAATGTAGTAGGCGTCGCGGGCGCTCAGCGGCGACATGACGGGTGCGGACGCCGACGTGGGAGAAGGTGGCTTGGCCTTGGTCGGGGAGAAAGCAAGATGCAAGGAGGGTACGATGGGCGAGACGACGGGCGAGACGACCTCGGGCGGCCGGCGCGGCACAAGTGTCTTGTCAATGGCAACCGGCGGTACGAGCGGCTGCAGCGTGAATGGGCTGAGCTTGGACCCGGTTTCTTTGTGCGGCGGGAAGAGCTGCGCCTGAAGCAGCGTGCGCTTGATCCCCTTGGCGTAGATGCGGTCCGTGAGAAGTGCCTTGTCGGCGTGGACTGGATTGCCTGCGTCGTCCGCCACACCGGCAACGTGCTTGATGTCATCCAAGTTGAGGATGCGGGAGAGGCGCTTGGGCGGCTGGTGGTTGGGGTGATGATGCTGGTGGTGGTGGTGGTGGTGCGGCACGGTCGGCCGTCGTGGTCTACCCGATGGCACCGGCGCCGCGTCCCGCGTCTCGTCGCTCATCGCGCAAGATCTTGAACCCACTGGCGCGACCTTTGGCGACCCAACGGACCAATCGCAAAGCAGACCTGTGGAAATGAATTCGATGTCGAGGCCGAGGGTTACTGGGACGACAAAAAGGGGTTGACAATGCCATAAAAGGGTACAACCCCACCCCCAAACAGCGACCATACAACCCCACACAATGAAATTGCCAGTCAAAGGTAGGGTTTGGGCACACGAGCATTCCACCCACCACAGCGACACTGGGACGTCATTCGACGCAGTTCAACGCGACGGCGGCACATGCATGCTCTTGACAAGGAACAGACCGACTTCAAAGTTCACTTCTCTGGGTCGGACGGCACTCGTCTATCTGGCAATGGAGGTCGACTACAACACCTTGGACTACAACGATGCTGTCGCTGGTACATATTGGTCGCGAGTTTAAAGTCGACATTGGCTGTCGACAAGGAATGCCATGCGTGTGGCCCATCACTTGGGTGTATATTTCCTCGTAGCAATATAAAAGGTGCCGATGGCGCATCGCAGGCGCCCATATCTTTGCCCCTGAATCGAGTGGTGGGGAGTTGGTGCTTTGCACATTTATGCATCCAATACGTTGGCAAAGCACGACTCAGATGCAACCAGTAGCTTTCTCGCGGCTGCGTGTGTGGACACGAGCCATGTAAGCCAAACAGTTTGCGGCCGCCTCAAGTCAGTCATAGAGGAGTAGATGACCATGCGAGAGAAACGGGCGATTGATGTTGGCCGACTGCGTAGGCAAGGGCAACATGATGATTTGGACAGATACCATCATTCCCGAACCAGAGAAGAAAAAGATCTGGGGCGAAATACTGTGCACATTTACCAAAAAAAGTAGCCGCGACCACCCACTACAGTTTCATTGACAACCAAGTGTGTGGCTCTGGGCCGTTTGCCTGTCTCGTGTTGGCAAACACGCATGGAATCCAATAGATTGTACGCACCTATTTTGCGCACAACCACGGTGAGAACAATGAGCCAAGCCTACGCGGGTCAACCGACAGCCCCACCACAGACAGCAATCTCACGGTAACGACTCACATACGCAACAGAGTCTTACGACCACGGAAAGCAAAGCCTTTCGTGCGCCGTCGTCCATTGTGTTCCAGGTGCTTATATATGCTTTCAGTGCGTTTTACGTGTCTCTGATTCTTGGCCACGTTGGGCACGAAATTGTCGATACAATTTGATGGGCAAGCCAACAGACACAATCTTTTCCCTGTGTAAACTACTAGGTCTATCCAAGTGGATCCCCATGCCCATATTTCTTTCCCAATGAACCGACGAGGTCTTCAGCCAGGTCGCAGGGTCACGAGTTTTGGAGCTGTTGAGAGCTCTGCAGCTCATCCATCATTCTTCACAAAGTAGGACATCGTAGTTCTATTTCAAACTTCGATGTACTGAACATTGGATTCTCGCAGTTGGACAATAAGTCCTATGCAACGTCATTGGGTTAAATATAAAACGTGTTGGTTTTCAATGATAATGGCTGGACACCTTGGAATTTTTGTACCAGCAAGTGCGCTTGCGTCGCGCCGACGCCAAAAAACACGTTTTAGATTTAACGTGTTTTTGGTGATTCAGAGTACCACGTGGTGCGTGCAAATAAGCTCGGCCGACTCGGCGTCGAATCTATGTGGATTCGAAGTGAATCTTACAACTTCGTTTTTAAATACAATTTCCAAGACATCCACTAAGGCGGAGAACAAGACATGGTGCAGTACCCTCGAAGTACGTGACTCGAACTTCGAGAATTTGGCAAGCCAAGGTTGCTTGATTGTGAGATGCCACATTCTCTATCACCTACTAAACACTGCATTGGGCACGTGACTCAATTCCAGGTGGGGGCGCTGCGCCCCTGCAACCAAGTAGTCTTCCTTTACGCCCGATACGAGTCCTAAATAGGTCTACACGATGAGGGACATTAAGATCCACATCCGGCAAACCACGCCATTGACCGTTGGAACCAGCATGAGAACCGTCGAATGTGACAGAGAATGAGCTGGGCGGGGTTTGGATTTCATTTATGCTTGTCAACTTTCACTGCGAGAACGTATGGAGTCGTGTTGTTACGGTACATTCCACGTGGGCGAAACAATCAGGTGGACGTAGAGTCTCGCCAAAGTTCGAAACCTTGTATCACGTAGACTATGAAATCCTCTTAAATGTCAGGCATTTAAATTCCTATCTTTTAAGCCATGTATATTCAAGTTGATGAACATCTTTGGGTTATTCATGTCACATTGCACCCCTAATCAATACAACGACCAAGTGTATCAACAATTGTCGTGTGGTTGTTTTATCAAATATAGGACAATAAGCTTCGTAAGATAGGTCCCAACACCCACATTCCCGCACTTAGTGGCCGAAGGTTTTGAACTCACATTGCTTCTTTGGGCGCCGTAACGATGTGCCAGACCGTTTCAACCTTGTGTTGGACGCAGCATGGTCAAACCTTCATGGTGAGCCCTCTCAACTTACTACAAGGGCGTCCATCTTGCGGCGCTCCTCCATGAGAGCTTGGAGAATCGTGCCTCTTCCTGCACATCCTCGCAGATTCGGTGAGATACTCCCACTCGAAGCACAACCAAACTTCCCCAGCTGGGATTTGCTCGCGTCTGATTGGCCGACGGATAGTCGTATTTTCTACGCCGGATACCGTAAGCCGGAAATAAAAACGAGCCAATCACCGCCGCCCATGAGTAGCTTGAAAAACCACTTGGTATTTGTATACGACCACCTGGTCAGCTTGCGGTTGCTTGCGGTCGAGCTTGCGAGAACCGCATGGGGATTGCTCATTTTCCGTTTCTCTCTGGCCTCTTGCCGCCGGTCGTTGTCGCCGCCGCCGCCCTGTGTGTCTGTGTGTGATCGTTGTCCAACTCTTCCCCTTGCATAATGGCCCCTCAATCCAACGACACCTCAGTCCTCGTGCCGTCTTCGGCGGTCTCGTACCCTTCCTCCCTCGGTATGTTGTCAACACATGCACATGCACCGTTGCTGATTGTCGCGATGTCCAGACACATCCTCCACACACACGTCGTTCCTCCACTCGTACGACAAGGTGCTCTCGACGTCGCGGAAACTCCGCAAGTCGTGCTCGCTACCCAACTGCTCGCAGCGCCCCGGCGAATGCATGCACTGCACGTGCGACGGTCGCTGCGGTCAGCACGAAGGCGGGAAATGCGGCGTTCGACGCGAAGGCAGCGGCAAGAGCTGCAAGCGTCTCGGCTGCCCCAAGGACGAAACGTGTCTCCACAGCACCCGCGCGACCTGCTGCCACTGCCGCAACCTCGTCTCGTCCCAGAGCCGCAGCATGAAGGCCAAGCGCGCGACCGATGACACGGACACCTCCGAGCATCTTCCCTCCTCGTCCTTCCTCTCGGATGCCGCGATGGTCCTCTCCCCCGTCGCCGCAGCCGAAAAGGCCAAGCTTCTCCAAGACAAGAAACGCAAGCGCGACGCCGCGATGGTCCTGGCTGAGCCCAAGTCGGCCGCCGTGTCTTCTTCATCATCGACCCCCAAGGCCAAGAAGCCCAAGACGGCGGTGGGCGGCCTCTCGTCCAAACCGACCGCCGCCGCTGCCGTCCCTGCCACCATGTCCTCCTCGGCCACGACCCCCGTCTGCGGCGTCCCGTCGCTGGTCGAACATCCCGAATGGTTTCGCCGCCGGCACACGTGCAACTTGGTCGTTGTCGTCGAAGGCACCCAATTCAACTTGCACAAATTCCCCATGTTGATTGCGTGTCCTGAACTCCGCACGAAGATGCCGTCGTCGTCGGCGACCGAGATTGCAGTCCTCAAATACGCCCACTTTCCGGGCGGCGCCGCGGCCTTTGAACTCGCTTGCATCTATGCGTACACGGGCTCGATGGACGTGAACGCGACCAACGTCGCATTGCTCTACTGCGCCGCGCGCATCCTCAAGATGCACGTCAAGTTGACCTCGCGCTGCGCGACGCTCCTGGAAACGCTCGCGCAAACGGGGTCGGGCATCGATGTTGTCCACATGTTGCTCCAAGTTGTCGAGATCCGCAAGTGCCTCCGCAACCAGTCGACCGACCGCATGATGGCGCTCTGTGTGAATGCGATCGCCCAGCGGTACCCGTACGAGACGCCGACGATGCACATGATCACCAAGCTCCCGTGCGACGTCTTCCTTCACATCACGCAACTCGTCTTGAACGACAAGCCGAACGCGACCGTCAACAACGTCGTCGCGCGCTTGTGTGCGCAAGCCCACCTCGCGCAAGTGTTTCGCAGCGTCCAGCCGACCGCCGACAAGGCCGCCGAGCTCGGCAAGGTGCTCGACATTTTGCTCTCAATCGACCCCGATGCCGCGATGCTCGAAGAGGGCGAGGAAGGCGAAGTGGTCGAAGACGCCGAGATGAAGATCGAAGCCACGATCGCATCGGCGTTGGGTGTGTCTGCGCCGTCCATGGCGATGGCGGCGCAAATGCTCACGGCGCAGTAGACGACGATAGGATCATATTAGAGTAGAGATAGGAACCAACCTCCCCCCAGCATTGTACAGCTAGTGTAGCATATAGGAAAAAGAGTATAGTATACAATAAGTAGAATAAATTAGAAGAGAATTCCCACCCCACAATTTGGCAAAGATTGCATGTGAAGATGATGCAGCGCGTCGAAGACACTCATGACCGCCTCCTCGGTTGGACGAGTCAATCGACGATCAAGCCTCTGGATGTTCATCTCCCCCTACATAGCAACAACGTGGATGAGGCTCAGGAGATGACGCGATCCAAGGTGTGTTGACCTAACGCATGGGTTGCGAGCGACGGTTGTTGTCGAAACACACACCCATGTCCCCGTCAACCTCCATCGACGAGATCACACGCTCGTCTCCAACGGATGACCATCGACCAACGTTTCACCAAAGAGTTCATGTTTACTTTCGCTGGGAAGGCTGGCTACTGCCATCGGTATCGTTCTGGCTCGGGTACCCGCCGTAGCTCGAGCAATAGTTTTCAAACAGCCTTTTCGTCTCGGTTGGTTGCGCAGGCGCGGGTGGCGACTCGTCGTCTTTGTCGAGGCGGTGGTAGGCCGTACCTTTGGGCGTGCCGTGGTGGTGCATCACAGGCGAGAGAATCGGGACGGACGAATGGCGGTGGTGCGGCGACAGCGGTGGCGCGCCGCCATGAGTTGTTAATGGGAGGTCATACATGTGCAAAAACATATCCTTGGACGACGATGCCGTCGTCGTCGTCAGTGCATTCGCCTGGCCGCCCAACACAGCCGTCGTTTGCGTCAGCGGCGACAGCGGCGCAAAGGGAATAGGCATCCTTGGCGATGCCGGGGGCACGACCGATGTCGTATAGTCGGACATGCCGCCATCATCCGTGGACCGCAAGTACGACCTAGGCATGTTTGGATTGCCTCAAGCTCTCAACACAAGGACAAGGACCTACCGGCGCGCAACGCGGATGCGGTCCTTGGTGCTCAAGAGATCGTCGTTGTGGTGGTGCTTGCCGTGGTGGTGCGTCCCATGGGCCGGGTTCTGTTCGACGAAAAAACCCGTGAGACTCATGACAAGCACGAGGCTGGGCATCGTAAGCGGTGTCACGATAAACATGGACACGAGCGGGAAGAGCGCCATGAGGATGTACATCCACGGCTGAACGGCCTTGTCTTGGGCGATCACGAGCGTGAGCCACACGAGGTAGAGCGCTTGGGCGATCACGAGCGTGAGCCACACGAGGTAGAGCGCTTGGCCGGTCGTGGCAAATTGAAAGAGGCGGAGGAGGAAGTGTGGGCTGCGAAACCAAAAGCGCGAGTCGTGGTAATGGAGCTGGCGGTGGCAGAGCACCGACATTTGCATGCGCACGATTGCGCGGACGAGTTGCGCGACGACCTTGAGTCGCGGCACGCGCCTGCATACATGTGCCTCGTCAGGAGTCTTCACAAGAGGAGGGGACATACCGCTTTCGGGGTGGGGACCAGAGGGCCGTGGACGTGACGGGGAGCATGCGTTCAATGTCCTCGAGCGTAAAGATGCGCAGGCGGTCCTTGATGATGCCCTTGAGGATCCGCAACGTCTTGATCATGATGACAACGTTCATGAGGCAGAGCGCGGCAGCCAGCCCAAGGTAAAAGTACGGACTCGCGTGCGGCAGCAGTCCCGACACCATGACCAGGAGGACCAAGACTGTAAATGCGCTGTAATGAAGCTTGGTGACTGTCGCGAGCATGTTACGCGTGCAAAGCGTGTTGAAGCGTGCAAAGTCCACGTGATGCGACGACCGGTAGCTCAGTCCAAAGATGCGCTGCATTTCCGATGGGTTCTTGTAGAGGTAGCCCGACCGGTATTGGCACACGTTGTACGCAAGTACTTCAAACGACTTCCAGAGCGCGAATTGCTTGACAAGGTTGAACCGGAACGACCAGCCTTCGCGCTTGTACCGTGTCCGGAGGAGGTAGTACATGCGGGATCCATTCACGAAATCGTATCCTACGACGACGAGAGGTGAGGAAGAGGAGGGAAATGGGACATCGGACCCGACACTTGGCGCTGATTGCGCCGCGTCGAGAGACGCCCCGTGCCCGTAACGGACGAGATCGCGGACGCGTCCAAGATGTCAATGCCGAGGGGAGACGTCGGCGCGCCGTCGCCGTCATCTTGGTTGCGCTTTTGCTGCCGGTCGTAGAGGAAGCGCGGGACGACCGTCGCGATCACGATGAGAAGCACCATGATGCAAATGTAGTAGACGGCCGTCATAAAGACGACGTAGTGGAAGAATTCTTGGAAATGGAGAAGTTGCATAGTGCTGAGTCCTGACACGACAAAGCTGAGCTGGTTGGTCACACCACTCGTGTTGATGGCAAAGATGCACTGCAACGTGTTTGAGCTCAAGACGAAGATGGAGAGACATACCATCGAGATGACGCCCATGACCATGAGCTCCTCAAAGAAGCGGTTCACGACGCGCATCATCTGCGGACACCGAATCACGCGGCGCACGTACTCAATGAAAACTTCCATCACGACGGAAATGAACACGATGATCGCGCAGAGGAACGCCGCGTATCCGAGGTGCGCGCCGATGCATTCCGCATTCGCGACACCGAGGAACGACACGGGCGAGCTGCAGATGGATGACCCAGCCCCGCTGCCAACGTCTTCGCCGTGCGTGACCGCAGCGGCTTTCATGTCACCGACGTTTCTGGAAGGCGCGAGTGGAAGACTGGACGCAAGATGGTGCTTTGGTCGATGGGGCCGTTACAAAACGCGCGCGGAAAAACGCATCATTCCGACAGGGGTCTTTTATTTAATAGCGGGGCAATTGTATGCCACACGGAACACGATAAAACAAATCCAACGCGTAACCCCCAAAACGCGAATGCAGGTGGGCAAGTCAGACCGAAGCCGGGCGAAGGAGCGACGGACTGGCGGCCGCGGGGTCGGAAGACGGGACGACCTTGAAAGCACGGCGCATCATCGGCGTATTGATGTCTTCCTGAAAGTACTCGTTTCGCCGCTCTTCAGGGATGAGCACGACATCTTGGAAGCAAGGGACAGTCTGGGGAGTGTCCTTGTCCGCAGTCGTCACTGGGACGAGACGGCGGCACGAGATGTTGCAAGGCAATGCGGACGACATGGAAAAAGGAGGATTGAACACGAGTCCCGCGTGGATTGTTGGACGCTTGAGATCGCACGTGTCGTCGGTCGTCCTTGTGCAAGTTGATTCAGTCTCGAACACTGCGACAACTCAGTCCTCAGCCCGGTCGAGCAAGGTGTCTGCCGGAGGCATGTGCTGGTACAACCTTGTCGGTCGAATCGCATGTGCATGATGGAAGTCGCGTCCTTTCCTGGTGTGGGAAGCAGGTATCCCAGTGGACGCGGCGGCCGGCGCTGTCCGAGAGAAGCATGGCCATTTGACACTAGTGAGAATTTTAATCACTTGAAATAAATATGAGGGGGGGAACTAATCAACTGGTGGTTTGTATGCCGTTCCTACGAAATTTAATGGCGAGTTGTCCGGATGTGACCCAGTTTTCATATCCGGATGTATTACTTTTGGGAGGAAACGCGGGATTTGCCAACGATCTCGACAAACGCCGAGTCGGGGAGGAAGGGAAGATGGATCGACCCAAGGCATACCAACAAAGGAAGTTGCATTTCCTAGAAGAGCCCATCATCGCCGGCGCCATTCTCCATCAAGACGCGCACGGTCGCAGGGTTGGATGTCATTTCCAATGCGGTGCGTCCGTCGCTTGCCTTGACATTGGCGGGAACGCCGGCTTCAAGGAATGCGCGCACGGTTTCCGTGTGTCTCTTCTCGCCACCCCACGCCGCGCGATGCATGGGGATGTATCCGTCGGCATGTTCGTCGAGCGGGTCCAGGCCGCGCGCGATGAGAAGCTTGGCGATCTCGGCGCGTCCTTGAAAGCCAGCGCCATGGAGGGGCGTGTACCCGTCCTTCTCTCCAATCGTGAGGTCGACGTTGGTGCTATGGAGGAGGAACTCGACGACGTCCTTGGAGCCAAAGAGGACCGCACGCATGAAGCAGGTCTGGCCACCGTTGGGGCCAATTTCGTTGAGCACGGCGGGGGTGTCCTTGAGGATCGCGGAGACGACCTTGAGGTTGTTGTCGGCACATGCTTGATGGAAGATACCGTTCGGTGCCGCCGTCACAAAGAGCGACGCACTTGCCGCGAGGAAGACGCTCGCAACCGAGACGAACCGCATTTTCAAAATGCTCGACGGAGGGCCTCCGGATAATCAAACGTTCAAAAGAGCTCGATTTGGAGTACGTTATGTTTCGTGCAGCGAATTTACCATCAGACATGGGCAATGATGTGCGCTCCTTGGTAATGGCGGACGGCACAAGGAGAGATAGCATCTATGAAGGTGCCATGAATCAAGGTCATTGCAAAAGCATCGCCCTGCTTTCCATCTGCGCAACCGGCATGTATCTCAGGATTGAGGCACACACAAGGGGCACGAAAGGTTGTGCCCTTCGAAGGAAAGGATGAACGAGGTGCTGTGGCAACCACATCATCCCGCATGGAGATACTACACAGACTCGAACGATCGATTCAACTGTTCCATTGGGTATTGATATCATTGATGTATCATGAGTAACGTGATCGAACGGACATGGTATCGAGACATTGAGGCGACTGGCGAGATTCATGGTGTCGCGCTCTCTCGATATTCCAAGGTCTCTATATTCCAAGGCAGTAAGCGCTTGTTCTAGGCACTTGTTTCAACTCCAACTCATGCAGTGACACCGTCTGCCTATCAGTGGCACGTACAGCTCATTCAAGACGACAGCTACTACTCACACGGAGGTTGTGAAGGATCATGGCTAACAAGTCAAATTGTCAACTTCGCAATCAAACCCGAGCAGGACAATCATGCGGCTCGCGAAAGAATCACAAAGGAGCGGTAAATGACTGCATCAGTCGCGCAAGTAATCCAGACGTCGCGTCGAGGGAAGAGCGTTGATGGGGCACGCAACCCTTCCCATCCAGTGATCCAACTGTCCTGCCACGACCTCGCATATGTCCAAGTCCTGTAGTTCAAATCTACTACCTACTACCCACAAGAAAAAGGCAGAATCAACCTCAACGACACCACCATTTTGTGTGCAGTCGCCCAGCACAACGTCCAATCCTACCTCTGAAGGCAGAGAGCCAACGTCAACGCTACGACGCCTTGATTTGTTTGCCAACATTGTTGATTGCCTACGAGTCATGGCACCATGACACTCCAGTTGACCACTGTGGCAAGAAACTATCTCAACAAGTTTGTAAAGCTTTGCAAGCCCATGCCATCAAAAAGGCCAATCCTGCATCCAACACGTGCTCCAGAGCCATCTCAACCCCACGACAATACAACAACGACAAGACAAAGAGGGCCAAATGTGTGGATTGGTTTATGAATGTGCCTTGGCCCGGCGAAACTTCGGGAGAAATGCGCGCTTCTCTTCCTACACGACACATGAAAGGAATAGAGATGAGGGGACGTACCATCGAGACATCGTCTTCGGGGAAGACCATGACGATGCCAGGTTGAGGCAGTGCGAGTTTGAAGTCCATCGGAGGCTCGTCGTCGGGCGACTCGGCGGCCGTCGGCGACGGCAAGAGCGCACTACGCACACAACGATGAGAACGACGACGACAGGAACGATCGTGTACCTCGCGGCAGCAGCAGCGGCAGCGATGGCGGCCGGATTCGGCACAATCGGCGGTGGTCGCATGCCAGGCGCAAACGGAATCATGGGCGGCGCAACCCCTGGCATCATCATCGGGGGAGGCATCATCCCAGGAATGGGGAACGGAGGACGCATGGGAGGTGGACCTGGCGGAGGGTACTGATAGGGATAGCCAGACATGGGGGCCATCATGGCGGGTGGGAACATCATCGGCGGCGGATGGGCAATGCCGCCGTCGACGCGCATGCGCTTGAGCGGGTCATCCATTATGGACGCCGACTTTGTCGTGGAATAGCCTGGTACACCTTCCATGCCGTACACTTCAACTTCGACGGATTCGCGGCCGGGCTTGGCGTTCGGGACATGGAGGATCGTTTCTTTGTGAACTTGCGCGACATGGACGACCATGCCGCCAGCGGTTGAGAGCTTCTTGTTGCAGTAGTTGCATTTGAAATGGCGTGCCTTCTGGTGCATGATGAGGACCTTCTCGTCTTCGAAGACACGGTCACAGTAGTAGCAGTATATGCGCGCGATCTTGGGCTCCTCCACGTCATCTCGCTTCTTCTTCTTCCCCATGGTCCTGGACTTCTCCTCGACAAATCCAACCCCAAAACTCCAGAACAATGGGCGGTGGAACTCATTTCAGCCAATCAGAATTCAGAACACCAGTTTTTCGTAGGAGGGGGTGACACATTAAACGGTGGTGCCGCTGCTGTCGGCAGGCAAGTGGAGCAAGGCTCCCCATCAGCATGCGTGCCTTCGAATGTATTATACACACACTAGCAGTATGGGAGGACGAATATGCGTATCCTCTTATGAAGTAGATATCGATGTGGAGCAAGCGCGAGAATTCCCCCTCGAACAAATTGGCTCCCAAGGGCATCAACCGCCCAAGCCAACAGCTCGTTCCTCTACGTCAAGCGATATGGTACTCTGGAGTAGCATTGCCCTTCGTGTAGATACAACCGATCGCCCATTGGCAGCGCACACCCTGCTGCAGAGTTCCTGTCGTCGTGTTTGCACTCAAGCTGTGGACCGAGTTTCCTGCCTTGGAGCGGCCCATGTTCCTATTCATGTCATAGCATCGCCAGCGCATCTTCGTCGACGTTCCTCCTGTCATGGACATCGTACACACATGCCTTGGCTCGCGCATCTGTGGCCGCGCCACCGCCCCGCGGATCACGTTGTCTTCATCAAGGTCCGTCCTCCCATCCCGTCATCGTTAGTCTCTGATTGGATGTTGGAAACAATAACGTTTCCCATTGGTTAAAAAGACGATGCCAGCCTCTCCACTCAATGGCCAGGATAGTATTTGTTGTGACAGGTAATACCTGTCACATCTAATAATTGGGGGTCCCTGTGATTGGCTGAGACGAGTGATTGGTGCGAAGGATATTTGGTTGGTCTCCCGGGTTGGCTTTAAACAGGAACAACCTCTGACATTCAAAGAGCTATCATGGGCATGTAAGTGCAGGAAACGTCCTAAGTAGATGCGACGCAGGCATGATAAACGTTGTGTAGTGTCAAGAACGGAAAAGTTGTGGTGTTGTTGAACGGCCGCTACGCTGGTCGCAAGGCCATTGTCGTCAAGACGTACGACGAAGGCCACGGCGACCGCAAGTTTGCCCATGCCATTGTCGCCGGTATCGACCGCTACCCCCGCAAGATCACTCGCTCGATGGGCAAGAAGAAGGTCGCCAAGCGCTCCAAGGTCAAGCCGTTCGTCAAATACGTCAACTACAACCACATCATGCCCACCCGCTACGTGGCCGACATTGAATTGAAGAAGGTCTTGGACGACGAAGTGTTGGCGACCCCCGAAGCCCGCGTCGAATCCCGCAAGACCATCAAGAAGGTGTTCGAAGACCGCTACCTCAACCAAGCCGCCTGCAAGTCGGAAAAGAAGGCGGCCGGTGTCTCGTTCTTCTTCAAGAAGCTCCGCTTCTAAGCATGTCGCTGTCTGCTACTCTGTGCGCCAGGTAACGCTCGTGCCTGGATGCCTTTTGTGGCGAGCCATGTCAGGGGGATGATAACACTACAATATATCACGACTGTTCCACGACCCACTCGTTGCAGGAGCTCCGTCTTGTCATCTCTCTAGGTAGAACTACTCGCGGCCACTCTACCCTGCGATCGTCAGTCCTTGATACAGGATGCCTAACAGCCAGGCGGCCCTGGTCCGAGCTGACATCCCAACACATTCAAGGCAACGCGACACATCGTATGCATGGCATAACTCACTTTGCTCCTGCCAACGTTCACAAAAGGAAACCCTTGGGAGTTGGGACGCGAGAATTGCACACATGGATCTCCAGAGAGCAAAAGATTTTCGACCATCCCAGTCTCCCAATAGCAATAGACAATCGACCATCCCACAGGATGACAACAATGATTGCAACAACCACCTTGCATCATTCACATACTCAACGCTTTCATTCGTCCTTTTATCATCGACTCGCATCTCTCGTCTTGCGCCTCTCCTTCCATCGTTGCGCGCAAGTTCCTTGTCTATGGTACACTTCTCCACCCTTCATCTACGCGGTCGTGGCGTCGCGTGCAAGTCGCTCGAGCACCGCCACGAGGTCGTCCATCGATGGTCTCGACGCAGGGTCGACCGACCAGCAAGCCCGCACAAGTGTCTGTAACTCAGTCGGCAACGTCATCAGGGCATCGTCGTCAAAGGGCATGGCGCCAGGCGTGCGGTGGAGGTAGACGGCGGCGTGGACAGGGCCTTGGGCTTTTGTGAGCGTGTCAAACGGCCAGCGCCCCGTCACGAGTTGGGCGAGGACGACGCCAGCCGCATACACGTCGGCGGCGGCGCTGCCACTGCCACCTTCTTCCACGTCCTGGCGGCATTCAGGGGCGAGGTACCGCGTGCGGCCAGTGCCGCATTGAATCGGACAGAGTCGGCGGGGGTGGTAGATCGGTGTCATGAGATGCAACACGTTGAGTTTGACATCGAGGTCAGCCGTCACTAGCACCTTGTCAGGATGGAGGCCATTGTACGCGATGTCGCGTGCATGGAGGTACTGAAGGGCTTGGACCACATGCAAGCCCATGCGCAGGCGTTGGGCAGACGAAAGGTCGTCGGCCGACGAGGTCAAGACAGCGCCAAGGCTCCCGCGCGGCATAAACTCGGTCGCGACGGCCAAGTCAATCTTGTGGTTGACAAGACTCACGCCTTCGACGCGCGTCAAGTGCGGATGCAAGAGGCCATGTACAACCAAGATGGCATCCATAAACGCCTGGCGCTCTGTCGACGTCGCGTTTGTGTAGTGGAGGCAGCGGAGGGCCAGCTTGGTGCCTTGGTACGTTGTGACTTTGAGGTCCGCCGCGCCGCCTTTGAGCGGGTTCACGTTGAGGCTCTCGAGCGGAAGCCACAGCGCTTTGAGGTCGTCGCGCGTCGAGACAGTGTGATGGAGCACGCGCTTGCCCTTCTTTACGGGCGACGACGTTGTCGTCATGTAGTCGACCGACGAAACCGAGAGTCCCGTCGCGCTGTCCATGAGCGGCAGTTCGCCTTCGTCGTTGGATGAAATGGGCGGCTGGTTCTTGGGCGTCTGGTGGCTGATGAAGTACCCCGCGTCGACCTCGTCCAGCAACTTGGACGCGTCGTCGTGGTCGTCGTGACCACCGTCTGCGAGATCGCGGCGGCGGCGATGATGCCGGACCAAGAGAAAGGCCGCCGCGCCGACTGCGACGAGCCCGCCGACGACGCCTGCCACGATCGCGCCTGTGTTGGACCCGCCGGCGGTGCTGCTGTTGTTGTCGACAGGTGGCGGGATTCCGTTGGGGGTTTGCACACCCACGATCGGTTGGGTGGCCGGTGGCGACGGCGTTGTTTGGCGGCTCGATGAGGCAGCACCGGCGTTCGCGGCGGAGCTGTTGGCGGGCGGGGCGGCGGTGGTCCCTGTCGGAGGTTGGCTGCAGTTGCGAAACGTGATCAGCTGCTCCTGGTTGCAAATGTCCCTGACAGAGTAGACCGTATTGGAGTTTGGTGCCTTGGCGCCGTCGGGAAACTGAAAGCAGCACGTGAGACTGGTTACTTCTTTTGGCAATTGAGCGAATTGGTTTCTGAAGATATTGGCCACGCCATCGTTTTTCGGGCAAGGCGCATCAGTTTGGACCGACAGCCCACTGTTGTTGCATGGGAGGCACACGTCCTTCTCCGTCGCGGCCGCGGCATTCAGCGCTAGTGCGCCGATGAGCCAGGAGGTGTACACTCGCATGTGGGTTTCTGGCAGTCTGAAATGCAATCTGCGCTTCTCCGCTGTGCTGACCATTACCAGAGACGTTTAATGGCAGTAAAGGGGTTAAAACGTAGGTTCGACCGAGGGTAAAACACTAAAACGTCCATGGTGCGGTCGTGCAACAGGGAGGGATGACATCTCTGTACAAACGACGACATTGTTGGATACGTAACGCCAATGCGTTGTCTTCTCGACGTGCTCAAAGCGAACGAGGAGTCCACCCGACCGAGTTCAATCTATCGAGACACGTGTAGATACTAGAAGCCCCATCTTTGGGAGAGCATCAAGGCAGTCGTAGCATCGGCCTGCAATGTCTACCCTCCTCGTACGACAAACGCAATGCATTGGCTCCCACGACGACGACGGCATGATATCCTGTTTGCATAATTCAAAATTATCCAATCCGAGCGCGCCTATTGGCAATTATTAGCCAATCAAATGCAATAGGCATGTAAAGGCGACGTTCGACCAAGATTCTTGCGTCCCACATGCCATGTATCATGTCGCCGCCGAGCGGCGAAGGACAAGGGAGGACGACTATATAAGTTTTGGTTACAGGGTACGTGGCGCGAGACGCGCGACTACGTCAGCGCCTGCAGCGCCGTCACGACGGCTGCCGTGGACGGCCGTTTGGCGGGGTCGACACGCCAACAGGCGCGGAGGAGGTCCTGCAATGCAGGTGGCACGAGGTCGGTGACGTCGTATGGTTCCGTCTCGGGGTGCGCACGGAGATAGATGTCGCCGCGGACAAACCCATGGTCGTGGTACACTTGCGCGAATGGGAGGGCACGCGTGAGGATCTGGCCCATGACGACCCCAAGCGCATAGACATCGCTGGCGGCAGTCGGCGTGCCACCGCCGTCGCGCAGTTCCGGCGCCGTGTACGGCAATACAAGCGTTCCGCATCGCACCGCGCATTGCGGCGCTTCGACAAACGCTTGGTCCATCATCGCAAGCACATTCAACTTGCACGTGACGGCGATCGACGTCTGGCTCTCGTCGACGGTGCCGTGGACGAGCACCTTCTCGGGATGCAACGCGCCGTAGACGCAGTCGAGTCCATGGAGATGGAGAAGGCCGGCGGCGACGTCGGCGCACATTTGGCGCTGCTGCGCGGGCGTGAGCGCCAGATTCGGGTCGGCGAGGACGTGGCCAAGGCTGCCCTTGTTGAGCAGTTCCGTGGCGACGGCAAAGCGCTGGGCGACTTCGAGGACGGCAACGCCGGTGATGCGGGTCACATTCGGGTGCGGCGGAAGCGCGACGACGAGCTGGACGGCGCGGCAAAACCCAAAGAGGTTCGCGTCGGCGCACCGCGTAAAGTCAATACCCTTGAGCGCGTGCTTGTCTTGCTCGTACGTGACTTGGAGCATCGCATGGCTGCCTTTGAGCGCGGGCGTGCGCGCGCCGCCGGGAATGGACATCCACAACGGCTTGAACGCGTCGACCGACGCGAGGTACGTGAAAAAGGGCGTCGTCGGCGCGGCAGCGGCGCGGACGTCCTTGGTCGGCCGGGACGGCGGCGACCCCGCGAGCATGTATCCGCCAGTGCCGCCTACGTCATCGACGTCGTCGAGCGGGGGGTCGAGGACACCGTCGGCGGCGGCGGCGGACGCCTTGGCCCCATTCGCGGCGCTGCGGCGGCGCTGCTGGACAAATAAAAACGAAATGACGGCGACGGCGATGAGTCCACCGACGACGCCAAGGATCGTGCCTGTGTTGCTGGACGCATCGTTGGTTGGGGTCTTGTTGGTGGGCGTGACGCTCGAGTTGTTGGACGCCTCCGTCGGCATTGGGGTCGAGGTCGGCACCGATGCGCAAGCATATTGAGAGATGGAGGACACATTCATGGAGGACGTGACGTCGGAACATGCAATGGAGGCAGAGGTGTTGGGGGGCGGAACCGTGCAGTTTTGAATCATGGTGCCAGGACAGACGATACTGACGGGCGCGTTGGATGCGTTCGCGGGGGCCGGCGTCGTGCATGTGACAAGATCATTTCTGCATACAAAAGCAGTGTCTTTGAACGAGACGTCGAAGGGGGCAGGCGCGGGCGATGGCGGGATTACACCTACGAGAGACGCTTCAGAGTGGGTTGAAGGGCCGCAGGATACCGTTGTTTGTCGGAGTTGATAGTGGAGGAGCCGTAATGTTATCCTCGGCGCGCACGGAGGAAGGTGCGAGGGCGGCAAGGATGCCGATCGCCGCCGCGACTAGTGTGCGTCGGCGGAGCATGAGGGAGTCGGCGGGAGCAGACGCGGTTGCGTGTGCGCAGTCCGACGAAACAAATATTCGATGGGCGGAGCTGCGCTGCGATTTCATTATTTAAAATGTTGATGTCCAAACAGCTTGGGAGTTGTATGTATGTTTGACAAAAGAATAAAATATTTCCATTTCGACCTCCCTCACACGTTCGGGGACGAAAAGCCTGTTTTATGCAATGGGTTAATTTGACCAAATGAGCCATCCCACGTTATGTTGGCATAAAACGCGTCGACGCAACCTTTCTTTTATGAGCGAATTGAGTTATTTTGAACCTTACACATTGTACGAGCTTCAAGGAAAAAGTTGACGCCAAATATTTGACGTCAAGGGATGTGTCAGTCCACGACGATTGTTGGAAGGATATGCTGGAGTACCTAATTATTATAGCCAATCAAATCACTAAAATTACAATTTAATCAGAATTTAGCCAATCACACACCGTACAGGAGACGATGGATGTCAATCTGGAGTCAATTTCAAATGTTGTTTCCTTCGCACCATGAGTTATGTCGTAGCAAATCGCTTGACTCGTGTGAGTGCCTCTAGTTTATGGTTCTTTTGCACCATTTGCTGACTTCACGACCGAGCGCAAAGCCTGAGTATAGGTGTGAAGGTTGTAATATGATTTTAACATGGATTTTGTATGTGAGCGGTCCGTCCCCTTGTGTTATTTTGTGCCTCCAATGGACCAACTTGGTGCCATATAAAATGCCGGACGATTGTTGTTGTGCCAATGTTCGGTGAAGAAAAGACAGACGTCCTCGTTGCTCTTCGTGCTGTGTTGGAAGCCAAATGGAGATGGACGAAATTACAATGGAAAGCAAGAGGAGCCAAAGGGGCACAACAACACGAACCCACGACCGCCCGCACAGACAAGAAGTGTCGCAGGAGTCGCTGGTCGATACGAAGTAACACGGCTGATACTTATTAAGGGAATTCTGGCCCGTTGAAGTGGTCGAATCACCACGCATTTAATTGGACAAAATACGAGCAGTTGAGCCAATCATCTCCGAACGGCACAACTAACCCGCAATGAATTCGAGAAATATAGTGCTTGCACACAAAAGAGTTGTGGGTGGTGGCAACAGTCGCGTCCGATTCCTTTGACACCCCGGTACAGTATATCCTTCTGAAGTGTGTAAAAGCATGCCTAAATACGGATTATAGGGTATAACGCAATTGGGGTATAACGTTACTATTTAAATGAACAACATTCGGACCTCAAACAGTCTATATAATGCGCACCAATAATTTCAACTGCAGAGAGTACTTCAAAAGATGCATGAGGACGAATCTTGAGGAGCACTCAAGTGCACATTCATGTTGTTTGAAGGTCGATAATTAGATAGCAACATCAGTGGATTCGATTTGAGCTTCCAGGAGCACCGCCTCAATCTGCTTCATCTCTGGCCGCAACGTTGGCTCAACCTGCCAGCATGCTTCGACGATGTCAATGACGGATGCAGGCACCCAGTCCACAACGACACTGAAGTCGAAAGGCTTTTCGTCTGCGTGGTCTCTCAAGTACAAGTCCCCTTGGACATAACCTCGGTTGCGGTACAGCTGCGCAAACGGAAGCGCTCGCGTGAGCACATGCCCAAGCAAGACCCCGACGGCATACACATCTGCCGCCTTCGACAGGCATGGCTCTGCTTGACCACGCAGCTCGGGCGCGACGTACACCAAGGCATGGCTGCCGTACGAGTCAACACAGCATTGCTTGGTCATCCATGTGGGCTTCATGAGCGGGAGGACCGAGAGGCGGGAGTGAAGTGTGCCTTTGGACGAACCATGCACAAGCACTTTGTCTTCTGTGAGTGTGCCGTAGATGCGACCAAGGCTGTGGACATGCGCCATGGCGGCGGCGACCTCGTAGGCAAAGCGAAGGCGCGTGGCATGTGGGAGATGGATCTTGGGATTGAGGAGGACATCGCCCATGTTGCCTTGGTCCATGTAGTCGCTAATGACGTAGAGCATCGAGTAAGCATCCATGAGAGAGACGCCTGTGACGTGGTTGACGTGCGGGTGCCGAATGGACTTGACGTCGGCGATGGCAGCCAAGAAGGCGCGGCGCGTCGCCACAGGTGTCTCGAGGTATCGGATGCCTTTGAGGGCAAACAAGATGCCATTGACGCTCACGCTTGCAACGTCGGTGCCACCCTTCATCACGTTGGTCTGGATGTGGGAGATGGACATCCAAATGTCATGCAACTCGGGCGTCCGTCGGAGGTATTCGGCAAGGTGGGGAAGGCGGCGGGCGTTGATGGCGCCGCTGGCAAAATGCACGCGCGGGGTCGATTTCGGCGTCGATGTGAGTGTGTAGTCTTCGTCTTCTTCGACTGGCTTGGCGGCGGCGGTGGCGCGGCGGCGACGACGCACGACCATACCAATGACAATGGCAAAGCAGACAAAGCCAATGCAAAAGAGGACGATCGTAGGTGACGAGTCATCGGACGAAGTGGTGGGGCTCGGCGCGAGAGTAGTCGTCGTGCGGGGTGGAATGGACCGGGTTGGAATGGGAGGGGAAGTCAAGTTGGTCGCAATTTCTACGTCACCATTGAGTGGCGTGCTGGGGTCCACGGTTGGTGGGGATGGGGCCATCGATAAAGTGATGATGGGCGGCGGGGTCGTAGTTGGTTTCAGAGTTGAAGGATCTGTTGGTGTACTTGTTGTGGTGGGCCGAACCGTCGTCACGGGTGGCTCTAGTGTGGTTGTTGGCTCTGGTGTTGCCGTCGTTGGTGATCTCGTTGTTTTTGTTGGCTTTGGTGTCATCGGCGGCGGTGGTGGTGCTGTCGGTGGCGGCGGCGGTGGCGCCATTGGCGGCTCAGCGGTGGGTTCTGGGGTTGGCGATGGTGATGGAGGACTCAAGGATATTGGCAATGTGGGTTGGACCATCCTGCTCAGCCTCCACGCGTCTGAGGCGACAGCGACCGCCACCGCGCATGCGAGTCCAATCAACCAGCAGGAGTGCATTTTTGGGAATGGGACCTTGCTGGGGTTGATGCAGGGTGACATACACAACCACGTGACGTTACTCCATGGGTAAAAGCAAGCTTCGCATAGGTAGAACCATAAAACGTGATTCGAGTTGTCATTCCACCTCCTCAGTGTTCGTGTTGAACCGCACCGAAAACGAGAATACGTACCTATTTTTCGTATGCATATCGTGCGTGTTGTCTATCAAATATTTCAGAGTGAATGTGTGTTTGTCCTTCAAATTGCGTCGGTTGAACTCCATCACAACCCGCCGACAACGTTTTTTCGACTTTGAAGAAACGTTTTACCCTCTCACCAATGTTTTTGTCTGGCAATTGAGAGGCAGAAGCCATTCGACTGGAGTGATGTCGCGAACTGGGTGCCTGCATCTGTCGAAGATGTCGTGGAAGCATGCTCGTGGGTTGAGCCAAGGTTGCGGATGCATTTGTGGTGGTGCTGTGGTTGATGAAATCTCCACACAGCAGTTTGATTGGTTTAAATGTAGATGTTTCTTTCTTTTTGTGGCCAATTATTTTTTTTAATCATCCAGAGTTAAGAAGAATATTAACCGATTTTGGTTTTGAAGGACATCCTTTACGTAAAGATTTTCCGTTAAGTGGTTATTTAGAAGTATACTATAATGAATTAAAAAAAAGAGTTGTTTATGAACCTATACAATTATCTCCTTCTGGATTGGTGGAATATGCAATAATTGTATCCAATCACATCGTGTTCATAGAAATTACACACACAATCTCACACTGCTTCGAGGGCGGCAAGGATCGCTTCCAGCTGCGGCCGTGCGGTCGGCTCCACACGCCAGCACGCCATGACGAGTGCCTTGAGCTTTGTGTCTTCGATGGCCACCGCGAGGGTCGCGTCGTCGTACGGTTGGGCCTCGGGGTGTAGCTTGAGGTAGACATCCCCGCGGGCAAACCCACATTCGTGGTAGAGGCTGCGGTGGGGCAGTTGCCGCACAAAGATGTAGGCGACGAGGACACCGAACGAGTAGACGTCGGCGGCGGGCGAGACGACGGGCAGTGTGGGCGCGCGGCGGACTTCGGGCGCCTGGAACGGCATTGCGACCGTGCCGTAGCTCTCTGGACAAGGGCGCATCTCGACGTACTTGGCCTTCATGAGCTGGAGCACGTTGAGCTTGCATTCAAAGTTGCCATTCACGAGCACTTTGTCTGGACTGAGGTCGCCGTAGACGCGATCAATCGCATGGATATGCATGAGGCCGCGCGCAACATCCGCGGCCATGCGCGCCTGGACCGGTGCTTCGAGCTCGACATGCGCGTCAAGGAGGACCGATCCGATCGACCCCTTCTCCATGTACTCGGTCACAACACACAGCTTGGTGTGGTTTTCCACCAGCGTCACGCCTTGGACCGATGTGATCTGCGGGTGGTGGATGCGATGGATGCTCAAGACACCCTCGACGAACGCGCGGCGCGTCGCGGGCGAGACGTCCGGGTAGTTAATGCCCTTGAGTGCGGCCTTCTTCCCATGGACCGAGACCGTCAAGAGATGATCGCCACCTTTGAGCGCCGATGTCTTGAGCGTCGAAATGGGCATCCAGAGGTCCTTGAGGTCGGCGCGCGTCGACAAGTACGTGAGGAGATTGCCAAGCTTTGTGTAGTCGAGGTTCCCGTCGCCGTCAAAGAGCACGGGCGTGCGCGGGATATTGGATGGACTCGCGAGCGGCGCTTTGAAGTGGTTGGGCGTGCTGCGGACGGCGGCGTAGGCCATGGCAGTGCCGCCGCCGCTGGCTTCGTCCGACGTCGTGGAAGTGAACTGACGACGACGACGGCGGTATAAGACAAAAAGACCTGCGAGGAGGGCGACGCCCGCGATGCCGCCGACGACGCCGCCGATAATTGCGCCGGAATTGCTGGACTCTGAGGATGCAGCCTTCGTGGAAGCGGGAGTTAAGGGGGCAGAGGAGGCCTTCCCGACGTTGTCTCCATTTGTCGCGGCCGTCGAAACAGGGGGCGGCGGCGGCGTCGAGCTCTCGGCGGGGCAAGTGAGCGTGGCAGTCAGCATGTTTGTGAATTTCGTGGGGGAGTCCTTCGACGTGCATCCCACATCGGTGCCGGGGCCGAGTAGAGGCGAATCCTGATACAACTGTTTTGCAGCGGGGCCGGTGGGAACTTTGCAATCGAACGACTTGGGCAGCGACTTGGGGCACGTGATCGCGAAGGCCTGTTCCGAGGACCTGTTGCATTTCAAAAAAGGGACTTGCGACCAGACAAGGCAATAGATGCTGCAGGGTGCCCATCCTGTAGTCGTGTTGAACTCGGGCCAACTGCTGTTCTTTGGTTTGCTCGGGTCAGTGCCCTCGTACGCGCAACAATACGACGAGTTGGCCGCTGCGGGGCAGGTCGGATGTGGTGAATTGGCCGGGTCGTTTAGGCACTGTGTCGTGCTATCACAAGGCAGAATCAGTGCTGTCAGTGGCGGTGACATCGTTGTCGTCGGCGGCGGAGTTTCCGCGCAAGTCCGCGCGATGGCGGCGGCGCCGACCCAGAACGTAAGCGTGCGCATGGCGAATGGGAGAAATGGTGCAACCAAGACGGAGATCGGGCCTGTCGGTCGACCGCCGCTGTCCTTTAACGCGTTTTGTTTAATACAACGTTTTTGTTTAATTTCACCCGTCGCCAGGTGAACACCCTTTTACCCCATATGCCACAATAAAACGGTTCGCGTTATATGTTACGACACAACAAGCTCGAATTATTTTGCTCTCTTGGCTCGACCAATCAGTATGCACGACGGTCAACGCATGCGCTGAACTTGTACCATTCCTTTCCCTCGGTTGAGTGACTTTAGTGGATTCACGAATTTGTCACATGACTTGGATGCGACGCACGCAAACAAGGAGCGCGACTGACGCGTGGCCACGCCGTCGACATCCTCTTGAAGTGTGCAGGCATCCATTTCCAGCTTACAGCTCCATGAATGTCCCCACACCGACTCGTTCTTTAACGATGATGTCACTAAACCGAGGGTATTCTACGGCTGGTTGGAGGCAGGAGGGACGACTTTGGAACATTTGCTGCGGACGAACAGACAGTTGGGACGGACCTTGGTTGTGTGAGCACATTGTGCTCTGGAACGACTGGATTCAAAAGGAAATGTCGAGTCATGCAGCGGTGCATGTATCCTCTCATGGGTTTTGTCTCCTCATGGAGAGTAGGGATGTGGAGACAGCTCCATCCTTCGATCCTTCGGCGACCGTGCGATGGTTGTGGGTGCGCCTGGTCTGGGTGTCGCGTCGTTCGTCCGTCATTGGTGGTTGGCGTGCTGGCATTCAAGACCAACGAACGACACTTCTGAGCTATCCCCGCCAACGACCCACTCATGCCACAGGGGGCCACCACAACAGACAGCCACGTCTGTGTATCCTTGTGGACTCAGTTGACGAGCCATTGATTTCGAAATCGACAGCATCGTTTGAACGCCCCCAAAAAGACAATACAGACTCGGGCTAGGTGTTGGGGACGACTGTGGCGAGTTCAGTCGCCTCCAAACGATGGCTTTGAATGTGTGAGCACTAAACCTTGCCCTCTGTCCTTTGATTCACTCGAGCTTCTTTGGCCTCACCAACCTCCAAAGAAGGTTCGTCGCGAGCTTGGGTCTCGTGGTCGTCGGCTCGTAAATCAATCGTTGGTTCGGAGTGGTTGGAGTCCTGGGGCAAAACTGGCCTCATGGTCGTGCGATCGGGTTCGCGCTCGGATTCTTCCCTGCCGAGCGCCAGGACAACTCATCGGGTTTCGACGTGTCAGCTGAAATTGTGGGACACGATGGACATTTCAACGATGTGAAATACGAAATCGATCTGCCGAATACTTCGTGGCACCACACCGACCATGGTGCACAGGGTGGGTCAAAGCTAGAGCTAGTGGCACGACTACACCTTTCGCTCTGGCTTGGACTCGAACTGCGTGATATTGGAACTCCGAAAGTTAGTTTTACCGGATGTTCAGACACTACTTGCGTTTAAATGTTGACAAAGACGGCTTGGATGAGCTGGTTGGCGCCATACTGGGCGTACCACGGACTCGCCTTGTCCAAACACGTCCAGAGCTGGGGTGGGTTGCCACTGCCAAAGTCAAGACAAAAGCCAGCATGCGTCGCGTGCTTGAGTTGCTGGGTCGTCGTGTCGTAAATCCATCTTTGGTTCGCATTTCCCGCGTCGCACGTCCAGAGGTGCACGACACCGCCATTCTTGGGCTCGTACGCATCGAGGCAAATGTTAGTATAGGCAAGCGTGACCCACTGGCGGCCCGTGTCGATCGTCCACGCTTGATTCGGTTGGTTCGGGTCTGTATATGCAACCGCGCCATTCGAGACGGCTGCGACGGCCGCGAGCCGTTTGCCGCGGCATGCAAATTGCACCCCGCTCGTAATCAAACTCAGCTGCTGATTGGTCGTCGTCGTCGGAAGCGACGGGTTCAAACACGGCCACAAGCGCAACGTCTTGGTCTGGCCAAAGTCCGTGTCCATACAGAACGACGGGTTTGTCACATGCCGGAGTTGCTTGGTCATCGAGTCGTACGCCCACCGCTGGCTCGCAATCGCGGCATCGCAGCCACTCAATCGGACGACGCCGCCATTTTGATCTATGGGTGCGTCGACGCAGAGCCCCGAGCCGTACAACGACATGGCTTGCGTTGCGTAGTTGTAACGCCAGAGCTGGTTGATGCCAGCGTTGGCGCCGTTTTGGGTGGTCGCGACCGTGACGACACTGTTGAGTTGCGACGATATGGCCGTGACGAAGAGGTTGTTGTTGGCAAACAAGACGACCGGGTTCGTCACCACGGCTTTGTCGAGGTAGGGCTGGATGAAGGTGCGCGCGGCGGCGACCCGCGAGGCCCAATCGCGGTTGCCAGAGCAATCGGGACTTCCGCCCAGGACGATAGCAACGAGGGATTCGCGCATTGTGTCCTTGTTGAGCGTCGTGAACGGACCACCCGAGTCACCATGGCACGTCGAGTGGCCGGCGCCGGCTGCCGCTGCCTGGACACACACGACCGATGGATCGACACCAGTCGTGCCTTGGATGAGACAATTGGGGTCGCTGTCGCTGCGAACAACCATGTCCAGTTGATTGAGGACGGTGGAGGTCGGGCCATTGGGATTGGACGGATCCGACACGCCAAACCCTCGGACTGTGACGGAGGCACCGACCGCGAGGGGCTCAAACGAGAGGGCGACGGGTGTAAATCGACTCGGCTGGACCAAGTTGACGAGCGCAAAGTCATAGTTGTTTTTGCTCGGATTGTTCTTGTAGAGCGGATGTTGGACAAACGAGCTGCTCTCGTAGTACTCGCCGGCGGATCCATCGATCTTATGGCCACCGATAAAGCCCATGAACGTTCCATTCACGGCTGCCGAGTAGTTGGTAAAGCAATGCGCCGCCGTGAGCAGCAACTGCGGGGCAATCAACGCCCCCGTACAGGCCGCGACGTTGCCGTCGGGCTTGGGGATCCACAGATTTGCCACGTAGAGGCTTTGGCCGACACCAGCTTCAGTCCCGCCAATCACTTGGCTGTGAGCGTTCACGGCGAGTGGGAGGAGCAAGAGCGACGAGACAAGGCTGCGGATGGACTTCATATGTGAAAGCCACGGGAAGTTGATGAATGGGTCGTGTGTTGCCTGCCATCTTTGAGTGATTCACCATCTGGGCCCAGATCGAAAATAATTATTTTGCCAACTCGACTATATCGTGCGAATCAAGACAATTGACGCTGAAAGGACGTTCAATTTTGGAAATTATCGTGGTAATTTGACCAATTTCGTCGACCAGATGCTGATCGACACCTCTCACAGCGAGTCTTGCATCTGTGGGCAAGGAGGAGGAGATGGGGCTATGTGAAAAGACACTGTGTGAATGCGGAGGAGGCGTGGACGCAACCTGTGCTGACCCTCTCGCTTCGACAATGCGGTAGTTATACGCCAACCCTATTCGTGTGTACTGCATAGTAACTCACATCGCGACCGACCCACAGCGACCCTCTGCCACGATCTCCCGTTCACAATATCCCGTTCACCAGGAACTGGATGACCTTCAAGTTGGAAATGGCATTACTGCCGTTTATGAGATTGTCCACACAGGCGGCAACACATACTCCATTTGGGGCTCAAAATTATGCAATTGAGTGCCGCACATGCAGACGGGAACTTGGTCGTTCGTTTGGCCATCGCCGTCCATTTTGTTAATGCACAAAGCTGATGTCCACATACGAGAGACGCTGTAGTCACTGCTAAACGATTGGTGGTCCTGCCCATAAGGCGTTGAGGCCTGGTGCAGTACATTACCCCCGTTGAAAATACGAGCGACTTGCTTAGATCGAGCGAGGGCTTCCTGAGCGCCACAATCGTGCCGCACGCGTTCAATCAAGCTCGCAGTTGACTGCAATAAAATTCATCTGCCATTGTATTCGCGACATCGTTCAACTGCTCACCCAACAGTAATTGGCGAGATGCCATTGGCTCAAATGAAGTCGGCTTCCACCAATGGCTTTGCAGGGATCTGTTGGCGACGTTTCGTCGTGTGTGTCGGTTGACATGTGAACGGCTGGACATTTGACGCTTCAAATTGTGAGATGACGACGCGCAGAGAACGTGTTTTTAAGACTTTGAGTGTTGTGGATTGGTCTCTAAGCTTGAAGGAATGGATGGCGTTGATTAGAACAAGATCTCACCCGCTCGAAGTCATTCACCTGTGACCCAGGATAACTTGCAGCTGTACCGTCTCACCTGCAGCCGAATCGGCGGGGATTCTTTGGGGTTGTAGAAAGCGCAGTGTCCGTCCTACAACACTGTCAAGCTGTCCAGATTGACTGAACCTGGCAAAATTGGATAGGGAATATTCTAAGATCCCAGGGCAAGAGCTGCAAGTCCAAGTCCACGAGCAACTTCAAAGTCCACATCGCACCAGGTCTTGTCTCTCGAGCGAGTCTGTGCGTTCGTACTGGAACTGAGTTCCGAGCTACTGAAGCGTGATGGAAAAGCGAATGCGCGAGGGTGGCTAGTTCGACACGATGGCTTCAATCCATGTCTCAAACCTGGGAAAAGCATTATCATACTTGGTTTTTGACATATTTACGCGTGGGCGCCATTGCCCAAATGATACGGCTCACTGAGATGCCTCAAAGACATTTTTCATGACGGCACTGTAGTCGATTTCCTCCTTGGTTTTGATGCCCGTCCAAGGTCGGATGTCAGCCGTCCACTAAAGCGAAGGAACGACGGCACCTAAGACTACCTCCCACACGATACATATCAGCTATATGCTACCCCGTCGGGCGCTAGGGGCCGTTGAGGCCCCACTGGCACCCGCGCCGACGTGCTCGTATCGTTGGCAGGCAGTTGATGCGGCGACGCGAGTGTGAGACTTTTCCACTGAACCGGAATCTGGAAATTAAATGTACCCCGATGGACAATGGGATGGGGCAATCTTTGCTGCTGGGCTTCGAGAAGCAACAACTTTGTCATGCAGCACCAATGCAGCCAACGGCCTCAGAGTCGAAGTCGCCTCACTGAGTTGAAACAGTAAAGCGGATGGGTAGTAAACACGTGTGTGGTTTTATTTTGCACAACGCGTGATACATCCGCATCGTTTGGCGAAATGCAACTACGCGTAAATATGCCAAAAACCACGCGTGAAAAATCGGGACCTTCTCAAACCTCCGAAATCGTCACTGAGCGTCTTAAACGGCAAGTACCAATAGCGACGTCGAGCGTTCGACGTCGTGAATCGAGTCGTGAGCTGTACGATGGTTGCATAAACTACAGAGCGACATTAGCGACATAAAGTAGCGATTATACGACGGCCCACAATGCCAGCGAACAAGCTGGGCCAGGACGTCACTTGGGCATTTGACATGAAATTCACAGCCGTTCTCCTTGCCCTCGTCAGCTTTGTGGCAATTCATGCCCAAGGCATGTATCATGACCAAAACGACAACGATGGAGCGAAGTTGATTTAAAATGCAATGGTTATCGGCCCAAGAAAAACTCCGTCATGCAATGCCATTCCTGACGTTCCCGTCGCAGCACCACGATGCTGTCTCAAGCCGTAAAAGGTGCGACGAATGCACCTCATAACGAATGCATGAGTTTGTGGGCTACACAAATACACTTCCATTTATGCAAAAAGGTACCGCGATGGCCTATTGGTAGCCACACGAAGCACACAAGTCGTACTCGACTCGTTCGGTGCAAACGATATGTACAAAAGCGGAAGCGATTTCATGGGCATGTGACACGAGCGTCAAAATCAAGCGGAGGTGGTCGATGTCGCTGTCGTGTCGACCTTTGCATCACACCTCCCGCTCGCAACAACACACCATTGGGCAATGAGTGCGGCAACGATATTTGCTGACTGGAAAATGTGTGCTGACATGCTTCGATAACGTTGATGTTGCTGCGACACCCAGCGAGCTTCAATATTTCGTCCAATCCTCGACTCAAATGCGCGCCTCTCGATTGTCTTCCCCACTTGAGTCCCCCTTGCGTGTTGCCAACATCACGAGCGCCGTGTATTGAGCTGCAGTCCCAATCCCACGGACCTAATATTTCAAACCATGGACTGCATGTTGATGGGCCTTGATCAACTCCCAACACTGTCTGGACTCTTTGTTCTGCCGTTAGCATTTGGACACGTTGATGTTTTGCTCTAGTTGAGCCCCCGTGCGAGCCACCAAGGTTCACACTCGTATTCAAGCACCGATGTGAGCTCTGTGCAATCACCTTGTGATGACATTGACTGCTGCGAGCAGTTGCACACCGAGCCACGTAACCAACAATCACCGAGCTGGTTGTATACATGTCTTTACTTGGCCGAGAGACGGAAGATGCGTTTGATCACACGCTGCGACGCCTGCGTGTGTTCGTTCATTTCGACGCCGACGTCTTCCACGAGTTGGGTCACAGTCATATGTTTTCGACACAACTTGAAAAACTTTTCGTCGCGCTTCCAGCGCTTCACGTGCGCAAGGATGACATCGACGCCGTGGTCGACCACAAGGGCCCGCACCGTCTCGAAAAAGGGCTCAAAGAGCTCTTCCCAGTAGACGCAATCCGCGGCGATGCAGAGCCGCGGGCCGTTTGCCGGCATTTGCGCCATGACGGCCGCGAGGTCGGTGGCGCTGCCCCAGCCGAGGACTGCCGCGTGGATGCGCGACTCATCGTCACCGGCGCAGTTGAGGGCAATGTTAGCGTCGAGGAGCGGAACGGCGACAGGGAGGTCAGTGAGGAAGACGTGGCGGGCTTGCAACTTGTGACAGACGAGGCCGCAGAGACCGATGCCGGCGCCGAGTTCAACGACCGACGTGTCGGTGGAAAGGAGAGTCGACGCATGCTGCTCGAGGTAGTGAGAGAGGAAGGTCGCGGCGGGCCAGAGTTGGTGTGCGATGCCTTTCTTGCGCTCTTGCCGCAAGAGGATGCGAAAGTCGTGGTGAATTGCTTCGTACGCCGAAATTTCGTCGTTGGGGTCGGTGCCGGCTGCTGCCGCCGCGGTCGTGGACGCCGATGCACGGGCTTCGTCGGCGTCGCTGTCGTCACTGCTCTCTTCCTCGCTGCTCTCGTCGTCGCTTCCGCGGAACATGCTCTTGAAGATGCTGTGCTTTGTCAAGTCCCCGCCCGACTTGGTGGTCGGCGCCGACTCGTGTTCGACCATCGTGCGCTGTTCTGGAGCTTTCTCAAAGTTATCCGGGAAATCCCTCGACAACAGCCTCCCATTGGCTATATTGTGAGACTGAATACATTTATCCGGATGTATACAATATTGCGGGAATGTCCAAATCTCCGACATTTGACTGTGCTCCGAGCCCCCAAATGTCCAAAATGGTGGCGTCAAGACTGGTGTCAGATTGTAAGTGGACTCCATAAGACATTAGGACCTGAACAAAGTCGCTTGAGGACCTCTTCTCCAAACCCATAACCCCACAACCACAATCTCCCCTGAATCTCTCCTTGTGCGACTTGGTAAAATTGAAGCAATGGATTTTGAGAGTGGACTTGTCGCGTCAATGACTCGTGTGGTGGATTCAGCAGCCCGATTTGTCGGGAAATCCCAACGTATTCCTCTCTCTTGTGTATCGGAGGCCTGTTATCCATGAGTTTGATGGTCAACGCTTTTTGCAACCAATCGTGTACATGCGCATGGCCATTTATGCATCATTGAACACACGAAATAAATCGCCCCCAAGATATGAGTGTTGACGTCGACCGATAAGGAGATGACGTGACAACGACGAGAGAGGCGGACCGAGATAGGTCGTGGCAACCGAGGCAAAGGCAGCGACGCTGGGGCCGGTTGCACACATCCAGTCCTGTTGAGGGAATAGCCCTGGGCAAAGTTGTGTTGCGGAGAACGAGTGGTTTCGGACACGACACATCCTCCGTGTTCATGTTGGCTAGTCTCAACCACGGTGACGGTACTAAAAGCGACGCCCCCATCGTCGTCCTCGTCGCGACCTCCATCTCTCCATGGCGCTGGTTACGGCCGACGCGCTCGAAGTCGAACGGCCGAAAAAAGGTGCCTGACGACGTCCATTGTCGACTCCAATCTCTCGTCTTCATGTGGGCTACGCGCTCTACATGCTTCTCAAACGTGTTTATGTCGACGAAAAAAAAGGTTGAGAAGGAGAAGGAAGAAGCGGAGCATCTCCATCTCTAAGTGCTTACTTCGTAGCACCATCCTCAACTACAAGTTAAACAAAGAAAATATACTGTTTTTAAGTTTTTGAGTTTTACTAAAAGTTAAAAGTCAAAATATACTGTTTTATAGTTTTATAGTTTTCAAAACTGTAAAACTATAAAACTCACTTTTCCAAGTTGAACCCACTGAAGTATTCCACTCTCATGTATCAAAACTGTTAAACTACAAAACTCACTTTTACATGATTACATTTACCATCATCTCTAACCTTCTGAAATATACCACTCTCATGTAACAAAACTGTTAAACTAAAACTCACTTTTTCATAGTTGATTAGACACCCATACATGTCTCATACTGTGAGAATTTGTTATTTCTCCTGTGAGAATTTGTTATTTGTTATTTCACTTGCACGTCATTACCACATGTCGCATATAATTATTTGTTTAGTTTTAACATGATAATATTTTGAAGTTTTCTTAATTTGCATTCCGCAAACACATACAATATGTTGTTTCACGTATGGACGTTTATGTTTAGTTCGTTCATAATATGCCTTTGCATATTCTGGTGAATTACTACCCATATTTTTATAATATATATTTATATATATATATCTTATCTTTAATATGAAATTCAATTCAGTAATCATCTTCATCATAATAGGTTAATTCTGTATAAACTACTTCTTCTTTAGGTCTACTATAAGAAGGAATTAAATATAATTCTTTATTCATTTTTAGACAAAATATACTATTACACTCAACAAAAGATTCGTGATGTAAATTTCTAAAATCTATACACTCTTTTTTATGAGGATACCATCCTGTATTATTATCCTTAAAACAATTTTTTTTACAATAAGCTTCATGTTGATCAGCTATATCAAAGCATTTATTAATAAAATCTTCATATTTTTGTTTTTTTTTATCGTCATCTGATTTAGACATTGTTATTATATTATATTTAATATTTTATTAATTCAAATTAATAAAAACCAGATGGTGTTATTCCACTGCCCTTTTTTATGATGTTTTTTAAAACCCTTTCCAGAAGCATTTTGAGCTGGGAAATAAGTAGGTCCATTTCCTTGAACAAACATAGATTTATTATGTTGTTTAATACCATAGCCAGTAGCTGTTCGTATTCCATTTCTGATGTTATCAATAGTTTGTGCCGAATCAGGAAATATTTCTTTTGCGACGCCTTGTAATCCGGATAGAATAGGACTTGCTACTGATTTTAAAACATCCCAGAAGCCTTTGCCGCTCATCATCTCGTGATGAGTTAAATGAAGTCGACAGCCTTTTTTATGGTGGTGTGAATGTAATAACTTTTTGTAATTTTCTGGATGAGCATGAATTATTTGATGCCCATGTACATTTATTTGATGATGACCTAATTGAATTGGATGACCATTTCTAGCTTTTGAAATTTGAGCTTTACTTAAATGTACGTGGACAGGAATATGCCCATCCGCATGCTTATGTTGATGTGTCATTATTATATATTAAATCTTCGATATTATATTAAATCTAACAAAAAAATACATAATTTTATTAATTAATTAACCCTTGGTTTAAAATTTTATACGATGAACCTTTTTAGGTTTAGATTTTATCATTAAATTAGCTAATTGATGTTTAAGCTCAGTAATATTACCTCCTCCTTGTTTAATATGATGTATTAGATGATTAATACTACCTCCAATATGTCCATGTCTAATGACATTTCCATTTGATTTTAAAATATTACCACTTGTTTTTAAAATTTGCATTATATATATATAATAGAAAATCTAATAATTAATATTAATTATTTATTGTCACATGCATTATTAGTTTCAATTAATAAATTAATAGTTAAATTAGTATCAATTATTGGTAAATTACCATACGATTGGTCATAAAATTGTACTGTAAAAGAAGGAAAATTTCCTGATAAAATTGGTAACCAAACGAATTCTTGAGGTGCATAAATTATATTTGTAGCATATGCGGATGTTAAAGGTATATTACAAACGATATTAGTAGGATTTGCATAAATATTTTTTACTAAACTACAACCTACATATATAGATTGAACTGGAGTAATTTGAGGCACAAGAGAAGATAATGTGCTAACTGTAGTTGAACTACTATTTGACGCAGGAAATGTAGTATTTGAAGCAAAACCAATAAGACTACCAAAATTATTATTTAATGTAACTAATTGTGGAACAAGATTACCAGTTGTATTAAAGCTACCAACTCCAGCAGCTCCCCAAGTTCCTGTAGCACCATAACTATAACCTCCTGGTAAAGTAGTAGGAACAACATAACAATTTAGTTTAGCATTATTAAGTTGAGTATTAGCAACAATTTCTAAGTAATTCACATTGTGCTTTATCGTCTCACGGTTCAAAGTCACTCGTCGCTAGCACGCTGGCATTGGTGTCAGGACGCGGCGAACCATCATGGCTCCAGAGGCGCGTGCATTGCGAGTCGAGGATGACTAGCTTGCCTGCCAATGAGATGGTGAGGCAATATGGACCGATGCCTTGCTTGGACGTATTCGAGTCCCACCGAGGTTTGACAGTATACAACACGAGATTGCCGTCGCTTTGGATGGTCAGAATCGCGTGCGACCGCGCGTGGGCGTCCGAGAGCCAATAGTACCACGGAATGCTTGGCTTGACGGCCCATATTGGCTTGGTAGTCTGCGTGTCGTACAAAACAAAGTTGGCGTCATCTTGGAGTGTGGCGCGGACCTTTTGACCCTTTGTGGCAGGGTCAAGGAGGTCGCGGCGTTGGCTGTAGAGCGTGTCGAGCACGGCTGTGTGGGTGTTGAGATCGTTGGGGGTGGGAGAGACGAGTCCGTCTGTGTATCGATGGCAGTGAAACTGACTCAAGGTGGTGGCGCGGAAGGACACCATGACAAGAAGGACGAAGAAAAGCATGCGACGCATGACAGGCCAGGTGAAGGAAAGCAATCGAGCGCAAGTGTTTGCTGGACCTTGATGCATCGACACGATTGCACGATTGCATCCGTGCAACTGGGTGAGCTGAGGCGTCATCTCTGATGGCGACACCATCATATCCAGACCATCAAGAGACATTGGATGCATAGATTGCTTCAATGTGGTGGTTTTTTCCTTGATGCATACAAGGGTAGTGTGCCACGATGTAAAGGGAAAATGTGGAACCGTTGACATGTATATCTTTGTTATATTGGAGTCGTGTGAGAAAGCTCGCCTTGGCGTATGATGCAACATACCTTGACATTCAGTGTAATCTACTCATGCAGATCACGTTGATTGGCAATGCACTGTAGCTTACCACTCCCAGTATGCAAACATGAAAAGATCGAACTATTTTGAAGTACAAAGTTAGGGTATTCTGCGATACAACTTCTGCAACGTCAAGGCTCGAACGGACTATTTGCGAGCACTCTCTCGCTCACGTCACGGCGCAGCGAGCCATCGTGGCTCCAGAGGCGTGTGCACTGCGAGTCAAGGATAACCAACTTGCCAGCCAACGAGATGGTGAGGCAGTATGGACCGACGCCTTTTTTGGACGTGCCAGAGGCCCACACGGGCGTATCGCAGGACTTGATCACGAGGTTGCCGTCACCTTGGATAACCAACATCGAATTCGAGCCTGCGTGCCAGTCGCTGAGCCAATAGTACCACGGAATGTGCGGCTTCACGGCCCAAATCGGTTTGTGGAGCTGCGTGTCGTACAACACCAAGCTCGCGTCGTCTTGCAAAGTAGCGCGGAACTGCAATCCGTTGGTCAATGGGTCGGTGAGATCCCGGCGAGTTTTCGTTAGCATGTCAGAGCGGTGCTTGTTGGAGT
>VJMH01000066.1:0-16955 GCA_009835185.1 Aphanomyces stellatus
GCATTGGCATGGACGAATGAATGATTCCATCATCAGTTTTATATGTCCGTTGCATGTTGTATGCACGACTTTATCACGCATATAAGTTCAGACGAAATCTCACCATGGCTGGGCCGATATTTCCATAACCACTGTGGCAGTCACCTTGCAAGCAGTTTAACTGCCACACATGCTTTTATTCCCAAATATATGCGTTTTTCAACGAGTGTGCACAACACTGCATTCACTTAGGAATAAAACAACCACCGAAAAACTGTTCAAAGCTATAGATGATATGCGTCACAGTCACCTCCTCCAGCTTCGCGGAATGTTCAGTCTCTGCGTCGAGGCGTCATGACCTTCTCAACACATCCTTCGACTAGCATGGAGACTCAGGGTTGAAACAATACCACCATTTTCGATCTGGATCTCTCGGGAACGGATGGTGTGGAGCTGCTCGACCTACTGGGACATCCACGTGCCTATGAAATCGCCCATCGAAGAAGTCGCCGAGCAATATCTCTTTGTGCTTCGTGTTGGCCATGACAGCTACGTTCGATGCTGTCCAGTCGTTTTCACCCGCTGGTGGCTATTGCTCGCTGCATTCGCCACGCATTTTGCCAGCGGCCTTGTTTTCGGTCTCACCCGCATCACCGGCAGCTCTCCCTCAGGTCTGTTGTTCCATGTTTGCGTGGCATTAAGTGTATCCTTCACGGGGCCGTATATTGAACGCGATGGGCCACGCATGGGTTTGACCTTTGGCTCGATTCTTATTGCTGTTGGTTGTGGCGTGTCGCACATCGCTGTCATCAAGACAGACCCTGTCCTACTCGCCCTCGGGTACATGAGTCCAAAACTGTGTCGATAATTGCGACGCAATTGTAGACACGGTGTCTTTTGTGCCGTTGGCGTGGGGTTTGTCATCGTCGCTGCCACGGGCGCGACTCAAAAATGGTTCCCAGACCTGCGCGGCTGTGTCTCGGGTCTGTGTGCTGCCAGTTTTACCTGTGGCATTCTCTCGTTGGTGGAGTGGATGCCACATATCGATGGACTTACCAATATGTTTTGGATTGCTGGTATTGGACCCTATCGCTCACTATATTATTTCGACTAAATGGTCCTTAGGGACCTTGGCCGTCGGTTTGCTCACTCTCAGTGCGATGGTGTTTCGAACACCACCCGCTTCGTTCCGTATAAACGGAGTCGATATGCACGGCGTTCCCGACCGATTGGCGCCCCCTTCTGCGCGTTTCCAAAACAATTCCCGCTATCCTGGTCTGAATTTCTCTATTCCCGCCAATTGTAATTTGTCTATTTTTAGGATTATCAATGGCTGGCGTCTTCCAGTGCGAGTTTGAAGGTTCCGATGGTTATTATTTCGCCCAAGTCAAGGCTCTTAGTTTATCCAACTCTGTTCTATCTCTCGACTTTATGTGCCTGTGTGTCAGCATTACAACGGTGGCATCGCCTCTCTTGCTCTTCTTCTCATCAAGACCACGACTGTCAAATACGCAGTTTCAAAGCCCTCTGGCTTGGCTTGGTAAAGGTTTGGTGTACAAGTTTGGACTTACGCTATCGTTTTGTGATAGCAATCATCATTGGGCAATTGGCGAGTGCAGTGGCATCCGATATTCTTGTCAAGGCATTCTACGCAAGCCCAGCTTTTGCGCGAAAACTTGTCCTTGGGGTGCTCCTCGCGGCACAAATGGTCCTTTTGGTTCTTGCCATCACCCAAAACCCTACCCCTCCCTCGACTCAGTGGACGATTTATGCTTTGGCTTTTACATCTGGTGGCGGGTTTGCTTTGACCACGTCCTTTGCAGCGGATATGTTCGGTGTCCTTAATTGCGGGACCGTAGTTGGTTTCAGCTGGGGCTGCTGGTCCATGACAATTGCGGTCGTTGCATTTGGGTCGATTGGACAACAACTCGGATCGTTTGCCACACTCGCAGCCCTGGGTTTGATATGTCTCCTGCTTGTTCGAACACAAGCCACCGATCGATTTTATTCGGGCTATCAGTACACGCTGTGCGGCAAAGTGGTGGTTCAAATTCCAACAAGTCAGCGTCGTCATCCCTTTGTTTCAGATGTCATGGAGAGCAGTGTCGCGATGATGGAAACTGCCAAGAGTCCCATCATCGCAGCCAACACTTCCACCGCTGGCGGCTTTATTCTCTGGAATACTGTCCGAGATGGCTACAGAGTACACAATTAATGAAATGTCATTCATGCATTTACAATTGCCCATGGGACTGTTCTTTGGTCATATGATGCTCGGAGATTGGAACTCGTTGAATATTACAGTACATTCTGAGTCATTGCATACTACTATGCAAGAGGAATATGACGACAACAAAATAGAAACTGGTCCCGAAAGAATTGGTCCCAGCCAATGTTCCAGCATCCCATCTTACTTTATATCCCTTTGTTGAACCCGATTTGCCAAGTCGACTGAAAAACAGATCGTCAACAAGTGTACAGCAGCTCTACGGCTCCGATAAGACTAAATCTCAGGAGGAGAGTTGGAGTTTCTTGGACTTCGGTGCAAAATGAGTTGTCTGTCGAGTAGTCGGATGTTGAAGTTCAGAAAGACCTTCCACGGCAAGAAGACACTTGCACTGTGATCATCTCGATTGTACTGAGCAGTTTTCTTGGACTATCGATTTGCATCAACGTCGTGAGAGGCGTCAACAAGTGCATGCCCAAAACCTATCGCCAAGACATAGTTAAGAGCGTTTGGCGGGATCGCTTATGGCCGACATGTGCTGTCTTGATTGCGTAGCTACGTGGCTACTTGAAGAAGCTTCAGGTGTTCCTTCCTGGGAGCAATGTGGCGCAACCTATAACCTATAAATGACGGAAATTGAGCAAAAACAATCTTTTGGACTGCAAACCAATAGCCACCTGTCCAGTCGAAGCAATGAAGTGAGCGTTCCATCTTACCCAAGAACCCCGGGACTCATCGAACAAATTTGGCATTTCGAGGGAACCACAAACGAAAAACATGTGTGCAAATCTTTCTCGAATGAGTTAGCAGGAGAGTTGGAATCCCACGCACGCACACGAAGTCGCCAGCGATTCGCAGCGAAATTTATCAGCCTGGCACATGTCGCACAAATCTGGTCGTTCGAACATAGATGACCAGAACGAAAAAGTATGGTGAAAGTATGTGAATAAACGAATTTGAAGTTGCCCCTGAAGCCAGTAACTGGAATTCCACGTATATTCTGCTGCAAAGGCTCAGGGTACACCGAAAGCATGGCTTGCTGACGTTAATATCCCTTGTCGCTTGAGGTGTGGGCTGCATTATTCAAACAAACTGCTTCTGTGTTGTGGTCTTCAGTTCAATGCCCCCTCCGTGGGACACCTAACTAGACCTCTAATGATTTTGGACCTCGTATTACAACCCCGTTGTCGAATCGTGAGGGCGATTCACCCTGCCAAAAACCCCAGAAGATCAGCCCCTTTACTGCACTTTCCATTTGGATTCATGGTGACTTCATCGTAGCAGCACGTCAGTGTGTGCTCGCTGTTTAAAGTCTGGGCTAATGTGGCTGTCTACTGTCGTCATTCGTGCGGTGGGAAATTGGGCCTGTGAACTAGTCTGGATTTACACACTGGCCAATCACACGTCGAGTGTTTAGTACACGACTCGGGCAGCCGAAATGATTCTGCGCGTGTCCGCACACTGTAAAGCCACAGCTGGGCACCATTTGTTGAATGTCGCGGCACTTCGATACCGTGTAGATGAACTCGATGGCCTCTGGGTCGAAAATATCTTTTCTCCACTATGTGAGTCGCCACTGGCTGTTTCATTTTGCAATTTCGCAGCTCCATCAGATATCCCTACGATGCAAATGAACCGGCCCGCTCGATCGCCCAGCCTCTCGAGCCAATCCGACGACGAGCATCACGTGCCGCGGGAGATGGCGCCGTTTTTGCGGACGCTGCGGGACCTCCTCAATTCGGAATGCGACAGCATTATTCGATGGACGGCTGATGGTTTAGCGTTTGAGATCCTCGACATGCAGTCTCTCATGACTACGGTGCTCCCCAAGTACTTCAAGCACAGCAAGTACTCGAGCTTTCAGCGCCAGCTCAACTACTTTCACTTCAAAAAGTGGACCAAAAGCCAAGTGAATGTATGCACGTTCTCGAACGCGTATTTCACCCGCGACGATCCGCTTCTGAGCTTGTGCATCACCCGCAAACGATCCAAGCGAGAGACAAGTCCGGAGGCGGCACTTATGCCCACGAAATGGATGGCTGACGCAAATGGGACTGATGACGAACTGCTCTCGAGTGAAGACTTGGAATGGCTCGTGCATTTTGAAAAAGTGTCAGATTCAATGGTCAAGGTGCCGCTCAACGACGAATGGGTACTCGAGTTGTAGCGGCGACATATTTTATTTATTTCTTCAAGAAAGATTGAGTGATTTGAATGTCGAAATTCGATCCTTGACAGGCTGCTTTCGAAAAGGGTTTACCACAAGTATTTTCGCCCCGTCCTGCAACCCAATAGGAAAGTTTTGCCCCCCCCAGGGACTTGTTTCTTTATTTGTGTGGTATCTGACCATTTGAAATTATTACCATCGAAATTCCAGCGAATTTCGCGAGGCTGAGATTTGTGATGCACGAAATACCCAATATGAGGCGGATATTTTGTACTCGAAGTATTCAATACCGGTAGACAATATATATGTCAAATCACACTCGAAAAGGCCAATGGACTGTTTGAGGGAGCGACAGATAGCCGTTGGTCAAATATTGTCCATCCCTGTTGTGGTTGGACATTTCATTGCCCAGCACGCACGTGTGTTGAATCTGATTCTTGCCAACTCTATCTGAAAGTATCGCCGTCTCAGTTTTCATTTTCACTTTTCGCTGGTTCAGTCGAGGTGTTTAATTGGCGCAAACTAAATTATGAGATTTTGGCCTTCGAAGTAGCCGAGCAAAGACACGAGAAAATCTCAGAAAAGCAGAGTCGAAGGAATTCCTCTAGGGGTCCTTCGCGGGATACCCAAATAGATCCTACAGAGTGAACCTCAAGACTATGAATGGCTGTGGTTCATGCGAGTGGTTTATGTGAACGTGTATAAAATGCCCACCCTCCACACATACGAACAGCCATACAGGCGGATACTTTGTACCAGTAGAAACTGGAAGTATCTGTTGACGAAGTATCTTGTGTACGTCAAATGTACTCTTGGCAGTTGTATTATACTATTACTTCGACGAGTTGAGGTGTCCATATTCTCTTGACTTGACTATGCTCTCGTTTCTCGCCCCTGGTGCAGTTGCACTCGTTGCCGTTTTCGAACGAAGCGGTCCACGAGTTGTAGAAATGATTCAAAATGAATCACAAAGATTCATGCTTTTTCTTTTTGATTCAAATTGTTTATTTCCACTGCGAAACCCAGTCACTATAATTCTCACTATAATTCTCCAAGATACCGGTCCGCCGAGTTGCTGCGGTGACAGTACCACATTTTTTAAAAATGTGGATCAAGAGTGGTAGGTTCTAACCTTTTCTGGCACCTTCCGGATGCTGGTCCAATTTGGGCTCACCATTGTTCATTTTCAAATTTGCCATCAATCTCACACTTCAGCCAATGGCATTTTACAGCCCCACCATCATGCTGCCACCAACCTCCCCAAGCACTGCCTCGTCCACTTCCAGTTGGTCCACCGACGCAGAACGCAAAGGCATTGCGCCGTTCCTACACACGCTGCGAACGATCTTACTGGAAGAAAACCCACTTGTGTTCCGTTGGACTTGCGATGGCCTGGCATTTGAAATCCTCGACATGGGCCAATTCACCACGACGATCTTGCCCAAGTATTTCAAACACCAAAAATACTCGAGTTTTCAGCGCCAACTCAATTATTTCCACTTCAAGAAATGGACGAAACGGCGCGCCAAGGTGTGCACGTTCTCGAATGCGTTCTTTACGCGCGATCAACCGGCCTTGGCCAACCACATCACCCGCAAACGCACGCTACACCACGACGACCACAATCCGACGACACCAGCCATGCCAAGGTCCCCCACTGAAGTCGATTCGACTCAAATTTGGGGCGATTTTGACTGGTTGCTCGATTTCGATCAAGTCGACTTGTGTCTCCCACACGTACCCGTGCCTGCGTCGACCGAGATGTGGGTGTAGCGCAAGTGCGCCAATGTAGATCGTTTTATTTTATTTATAGACAATATTAGTCTTGTTTGCTTCATGGACTTGGGATATTCGTGGTCATTCCGCGCAGCAACTTTGCAAGTCCAAGTTGGTTGAAAGGGACAGGGTCCTCCTCCAACAATATCCTTTGTCCAATCCATGCTGGCTCACATGACAAAATGTTTTAAGTTTATTTTGTGATTGTCAATCTACACAAAAACACATACATTTACGTGGTTGGCATCGTTGTGTTTGACCAACTCAAACCTAACCCGTCGACGCTTGGCCAAAACAATCTTCGATATACGCTGCGACCAACTGGACATCCCAATCCTTGTCCAAGTCCAAATCGGTCGTCGTCGCGCCGCCGCCCTTGCCAGCTTTTTGACGCACGATCAACTGCCGCCGAGCGTGCTCGTCGCGGGTAAAATCGGGGTTGGTGAACGTACAAATCCGTGAATACCGCTTCGTGCGCTTTCGAAACCCAAAATAATTGAGTTGGCGCTGGAAACTCGCGTATTTGTTGTGGTTGAAATACTGGGGCAAAACATCGTGGGTGAAGGCAGCCATGTCGAGGATTTGAAACGATCGACCATCAGCCGTCCATTGAAGGGCCGCTTCGCTCTCAAGCATCTGTCCAAGGGTGTGGATGAAGGGCGCAACGCTGCCGCGGCTTCTGGTTCCAGCCTCTGCCATGGTTCAAGTCGAAATGACCCCGTGGCCATCCAAGGTTTCAATCGCGATGCAGTTGAAGTGCATGTGACTCAGTTGTGGTCGAACTTGCGACAATGGTGTGACTTGACATTCGCAAGGGGGAATTGCAGACCCGTCAAGCTGACGGCCACAACACATGGTTGTCACTGTCGAGTTGGACATTGCGTGTTTATGTAAAACGTTCCTCGATAGTCGAGTCGAAATAGATGCTGCACATCGACTCGTTGACAACCCTCGAAGCTGCAATCGCGTTTTATCCTGGTGTGAGCTTTCGATGGTTTCCACGGGCTCGGATCTTTTGCTGATACTTTTTCAAATATGCATGGTCTTTGGCGGGTCCCACAATCAAACTCTCAATAGTTTCGTGACCAATATCAGCCAAGTAAATAAGGACTTGTGATTACGTTATGGGGTTGGTGACAAATAGGCACCCAAAACGAGACAATTTGAGCACCAATTTCAAACTTGGAGTAAAAATTCCACAGTTTGAAATTGGTGATGGTGTAATTTCTAAATTGCATTCGGCAATATGGAGCGCCGCTTCTTGTCAAGTAAACGCAGAATTATACACAAACTAAAGATGCGATCCGACCGCCGCGTGTTTTAGGTACTGGAGTTAGAATAATAAATTTAACAATTGGTGTCAACCATCATCTGGTTCGTTTCAGGTGCTACTGTATTGAGGGGACTTGTCATGCCCCTCAGGGGGGATTGCCATTAGGGCTTCTAGAAAGCATCAAAATTTGGAGAGGGGTTCCAATGTGGCAACCCCCATTCAGGGGGAAACACCAAAATCCCCTTTGGTTCAATCTAAAATCCTACAACGAGCCTGAAATCACAAATTAGAATGATGGTTGCTAAAATATACATCGTTTTGGGTGCGTTTGAAGTTCGTAGTTGAAATTCCTCAATCCAATTTTGGAGCCTAACTATTTTCTTCTCGACTCCTCACAAAGAAAATCAAATAAATTTCTCGCCAGTTTGCGTGCAACAAAAGTTCGGATGAAATATCCCAACCATCCAGCACGCCCCGAAACCAAAACGTATCAAGCGTACTGTTAGACAATCGGAGAAAAGGTGCGGCCCCACTGCGCTGCATTTATGGTGCTGCTTCATGTCCGATGTTTTGCGAAAAAATTCTACTTCTAGAGCAATCTACTTTTCGACGGGCGAAGGACCAAACTTCCACAGGCTGAATAGCGTGAGTGCCGAAATTCTGGAAGGGGATTTTACGGTAAAAACTACCAGGCGAAAATGGATGGCAGTGGTGCGTCTGGCTCATTTCTAATGCCCCATAAGATGGCGTCAGTCTCAAATGCAAGCTCAGGCGTTGGCATGGGCTGTCTGTCGATCACGTGACTCAAAATCCGGATATGCTGGTGGTTTCATCCGGATATATTCGCCACCGATTGGCCCATGGTGGTCAAATCTGAAACTGCCACTGCAGTCGCAACTCTCGCACGCTCCCCGTGCTCATGCTTCTTCGATCTGTGGTCATGCTTGCGGCGGCGGCATCAGCGCTTGCCGACTCGTGCGTGCCCATTCGAAGAAATTCGCTCTCCTTCTGCACCATGGTATTCATTCCCACCGCTGTCCTTCGTTAATCTCTGGCTCAGGTAGATTACGTTGCGATTTTGGACGACACTGACAAGGCTGGCCGCACCGCCGATGCGGTCGCGCGCGCCCATTACGACAATGTGGATCAGGTACACGTGTACTAAAAGTGTGTTTGCATTTTGAGGCCGTGCCTAGATCTTGCTCCGGTTTGGCTGCAGCAACGCGTACAGTCTGTACAATTGCGCCGACTGCCGGGAAGCGTACAAATACTGGGTTTGCGCCGCTACATTTCAAAAGTGCGGCGGTCCAACCCGTAATGTCACAACTCTGTGTGTGGCCCCCGACCCCACTGCCGATGCACCAGTCAACTGCGACGGCTTGCGACCGCGTGTATGTACTGGACCTTGATGATTGGATCGAAAATTGAATTCTCCATTAGATGTGTGTCTCGCTCTGTGAAGATGTGATTCGAAAGTGCCCCTATGTGCTCAACTTTCAATGCCCCGATGCCGAAACCCCGTACTTTTCGAAAAACATTGCCACGTGCAACAAACTTGTACGATATATCGTCTGCCAACTAGTCCTGAGCTCGTGTGTAGGACCGCGTGATCCACCCTGATGCGCCCGACAAGCCGTGGCCGGGTTCATTTGCCCAGGATGGCTAAAGGGGCAATGTATTTGCAAAGTCCACTGTGAACGCTGGCTAAGTTACTTCGACAATATACCCTGTGTATATTTATATTGTAGTTGACGTGGTTGAGTCGACCGCAGGGCCATACAAAAACTGATCCAATTACCTCTATAAATGAATGCGTTGGAGACGTCGGATTTCGGCATTCATTTTGAGATTCAACCAATTTGCCTCAACAATCACCTTTAAAACCCCAAAATTAGCCTCAAATCAGGTATTTACCGGATCGTTCCAATTGCCATCCGAAATTTTGTGCAAATCCACCTTGTGCTGAACCAGGCGGCGTCATTCCAGGGATGCAGACCAGCGCCGTCACGACCACTGCCCCGCCCGGCGGCTGGAGGAGCTGGTGGAGTGGTCAGAAGACCACAGCGGTGCCAGCGATCACTTCTCCACCCACCACTGCACCCGGTGTTTCCGCTCCGACGAGTAGTCCTCCGGGACAACAACAGGGTCCTACGACACCAACCACGACCGCGCAGACGCTGTCCCCATCTCTCCCCAGTTCGACGAGCCCGCTTTTGACGCCTTTGCCAGCTTCGAGCACTTGTCCGTACGCAGATATCAAGCGCACGTCACTTGTGCTCGCGACGGACCCCGCGTATTGCCGCGACATTTGCGAAGTTTCCAATGTATGCTCCACGCCGCGCATGTACCCTGCTTCGACACGCAGCTTCAATGGCTTATCAGGCATTGGCAACTTGACCAATTACAAGAACCCGGAACTGTGCGTGTAGTGAATACATGGCCACTCATTGTGCTTCATAGAGTCGTTGTCAATTCCTATGCGTTGGATGTTCGGCACATGGTGTTGCCCACTGACCTGACGAGCTTGTACGGGGCAATAGTTGTGGCTGTCGTAACAGTATTACTTCTAGGTCATTGGAGAATATCACGACTGTCGATTTGACGCAACTGCCGACGATGTGGCCAGCGTCCATCTCAAATTTGTACGAAACAATATTGAATTGAGCGACTAAATTTGTTGCTACTGTATAGACGTGTTGCCAACTGCAACGTCGGTGCTTTTCCACCACTGTTTCAATGGCCTGCGAATTTGTATTCGGCGTATGTACTACAACGATTGCAGTGCTACGCTAAATTATTGCATCGCGTCCAGGAACTTTGATTCCAACAAGTTGCAAACAATTCCAAATAATCTTCCAGCAAACTTGGCCACCTTGTAAGATTCGAAACATAACCACCAATTTTTATAAACCTGTGTCTAGGTCCATGGAGCATAATTATGTCACGAATGTGAACAATGCTCCCAGTTCTATCCAGCAATTGTATGTAGAACAACACGTGTTGGAATTGATTACATTACTATTTTCGTAGGAAGTTATTTGACAATAAAATCACGAGTGTCGACAACCAAGACTGGCGGTCGACGCAATTCATGTGGGTTTTTGATTTACTCATTTAAGAATACTACGTATGTTGATTGTATGTCTAGTTCGCTGGGTTCGAACCCATTGACATCTTTCACTAATGTCAAGCTCTCGACCACGCTCCAATATTTGTACGCTATCCAATACCATCTCCATGCATTTATACTATAACTAGCGATTGCCTGGCATGTCCCTTGAGTGCATTTTCAATTGACAAGGACACATTTGCTGCACTCAACGAGTTGAATCCGTCCACTGACGCCAATCCTTTTGTGGGGTTTCGTATTTCCAAAAATATTGACGTGAATGCCACCGACTGCGTGGTCAACGCTGGTCACGTGGCGCCGCTCTGGGCTGGCAAAACCAATTTGTCTGTCCGCGTTTGTGTGACCAACAGCCAAGAATTTGTGGCTGCGGGTGGTGGCACCACAAAAACTCCAACGGCGTCGCACCTGTCTGGTAAGTCCCATCGCCTCGATTTTAATTTAATATGTTGTTCCAGTCGGTGAATTGGTCATGGCGGGGTCCCTTTGCGCAATAGCAGTCGGCCTCGCCGTGTATTTGTTTGTCCGGTACCAGGAACACAAGAAAAAGAAACTCGGGTACAAGCAACTGACTGAATCCATCTCGGGCCACTCGGTCTCCACATACGATTCGTTTGCGTCGCGCGAAGATTCAATTACCAGCCTCCACCGCCTTCGATTGCACAAACTCGAACCATCCGATTTAATTGTCACGGCCAAAGCTCCGTATGCGACGGGCTCGTTTGGCGAAATTTGGGTCGGGTATTACGCCGGTGAAAAGGTCGCGATCAAGCGCATGAAAGACAAAAACCCCGGCACCATTGCCCGATTCATCGAAGAAGTCTCGGTTGTTGCTACCCTCGAGCACGAGCACATTGTGCGGTTCATTGGCGCCAACTGGGCCCGGCCCATTGATTTGGAATACGTTATGGAATTTATGGACAAAGGCGACCTGCGAGCGAATTTGGCCACTCGGAGCCCCGCGGCGTTTACTTGGGACGACAAATGCCAAATCCTCGTGAGTGTTATCGGCGCCCTCTCGTATTTGCATTCGTTCAACGACCCCAAAGTACACCGGGACTTGAAATCGAAAAATATTTTGTTGGACGAAAAGAAGGGCGCCAAGGTGACGGATTTTGGCGAAGTCCCAGACCCCAAAGTGACAGGGTATTACCAGTGGACGGCCCCAGAAGTCTTGGCGAGCAACGACTACTCGCCCGCGAGTGACATTTATTCGTTTGGTATGTGTGTACTTGTATTATTTTGTGCTGTGTTTGTATTTAGTTTCAACTCTTTTTTTGTAGGGGTGATTTTATCCGAATTGAGTACCCATGCTATTCCTTATGCTGACATGAAGCGCACGCCTGACGGCAAACCACAAAGTTCGCAAATGATTGTTGATAAAATTGTTGCGGGGACGCTTCGGCCGTCGTTTAACAAAGACACAAGCCCCGCCTGGCTCTTGGAGATGGCCGACAAATGTTTGACGCCCGCCCCGCAAGATCGCCCCACGGCATTGCAGCTGCAAGTGAGCATTCGGCGTCATTCGACAATGGAGTCCAAGAGCCGCCAAAGCAAAAAGGAATAAACGACCGTCAAATCCGGTTTTGTAAATAAATGTTTGCTTGAGCGATACGAGAATTTGAAATCGCGCCAAGCAATGCTTCGCATGTCTGGGAACCACCCATGGACGATCGAGACACTCAATGGAATCCAAAGTCCTGTCCCGGCCGTACCTGCGATAACGTCTTCAATCCTATTCTGTGGAATTATATCATATGTTACAGTTCCAGGTCCTATCAAGGAAGTCGAAAGGATCGACCAAGAGGTCGCATACATGCGTTCAATGACTTGGTCAATTACTCTTGCATGCTTCATTCATGGTGAAGTGCACAATCAAAAAATGCACAAGACATGGATTAGTTGGTAGATGAAATTTAGCCTGCGTCGAAAATCAAGTTGATATCGACAAAGTTGTTGAATAATTTGCTGTGGTCGCCAGTTGTCGACACTTGATGTTTTGCTTGAGCAGAGAATTTACGGCCAAGTATTAATACGACACTGCAGTTTCAATTTCTAATCAATGGAAATACCAATAATAAGTTTTGTCAGAAAAACAATGTCATTTGATCGATCTCAATTGCAGACTACTTTTGGCACTCGTTTCACCGCGAGTGCCGCCCATCCAAATGAATTTAACGATGGTTTGCCACCTCATTCACTGTTTGCAGCGAAACCCCGTCCGCCATGTGGATCTCGGTGACTTGGGCTGGCCATTGATGGACAACGCCGCCCTCCAGCACCTATTCTGCAATCTGCTGCTCACGTGTCCTACCTTGGTGACACTGAACGTACGAAACTTGGGCATACCAGCCGTCGAGATCCAAACCAAACCCTTCTCGTTGCAGACACTGGTAGTGCGAACCCTCCCTTTACCTTGCCCAACTCATGACTGCGACTTTGACACAGCTCAATGTCACCGTAGACTTGACCTCGAATGACGTCACGTTGGATCTGCTCATGACGACGGTACAACACATCCACCTTGACAGCTTAATCTTGGATATTCGCAGTCCAATGCATCCATTTTGCTCTGTCCGGCCACGTCCATACCTCGCCTTCACGTGACAAGGCTGCAACTTTTATGTTGTTGCACCCTCTCCAATGACGAAGCCCTCATTTGACCCACACCATCGCAGCCAATACCACCATCCAACTCTTGTCGTTGTCCCTTTCGGTCATGGAGGTCACCGCGATGACAACGCTGCTTGCGTGCGTCGCCAAGCGATCCGTGCACATGAATTACCACTTTCTCTCGTTACATTCTTGCACTGCGCCCGTGGAGAAGAGTAAACTTCATGCGCATGCGATGGGCACTCGTTTGTACCTTCGTTTGCACGAAAGTTGATGGAATCTTTTACGTCCATGAATGAATTTTGAAGTTAAACGTTCGAACGTCGTTTCTTTCGCGTGTTGTCCTTGTTACAACCTTCATTGAAACTCACCGCGGCCACAAGGTCAATACCATTCCCAGCAGTCAAAACTGTGGTTCTTGGTCTCCTCAACCAGGACCGCAATTTCATTGGCCCTGTCGGCGCCATTTGATTGGTCAGAAACGACTTGGAAACGCCCACGGACAAAATCGATGTCGACAGACACACTCCTCCCACCCGACGTGCTATTCAAGGTCGCGCTCTGGATCGAGGACAGTGCTACGTTCTTTGCCTTCTTGGAAGCCATTGGCAGCCTCCGCGGACCACCCCTCGATCTGCTATGGCGCCTTGGCTTGACACGCTCCCACAACACTCTCTGGCCCATGTTGCTCATCGAGAATGCCGATGACGAGTCATACGCAGCCTTGGAGGCCACCTCTCCTCTCTATTCCCGTGTGCGTGTGTTTGGCACATGTGACGTGGCGTCGTTGCGTCGACACCTTGGCCGTCATGTCCGCCTCGAGTGGTTCAACCCACCTCTGTCCATGGTCAACGCCCCTCTCCACGAATGGTACGCGGACTGGGCCACCCTTCCCCTCACATCAGTCGTGGCCACGGCGGCGTTTTACCCAAAAGAACCTCTTTGCACGGTCCTGCCGCGCTTGACCCAGCTCCAGCGTTTGGAAATTGGTGGCGTCAGACCTCTTGCAGCCGTCTTGGCTTTTGCTGCCGACTCGATGGCGCTAGTCCACCTAATTGTGAACAACACAGCATTTACGCGCTGTACACTGACTGCGCCCATGCTCGACCATTTGATTCAATGGCTGCAACGCCAACCAGTCAAGACATTGTCGCTCTCAAGTATTGTATTGAATGCAGGCGAGCTCGTCGATGGAAAGGCTGCCTTTTGTACCACCGTGTTGTCATGTCCAACATTGAACGAACTGCGTCTGAGGGATGTGGATCTGAGCGACTTGGCACCAATGGCATTTGTGATACATGCGCACACGGTTGAACTCAAAGGCCTTTCTGTCTCACACCTCTTACAGCTATTGGATCCGCTCGTCGCACCCCAGTTGATCGAGTTGGATCTCTGGGCATGTGCCGTCCCACCAGATCAAGCACATTTATTGTGTCTATTTGAAGCCCTCGCAACAAACCCCACTCTTCAGCATTTGTACATGCGCCACAGTGATCTCAACGACGAAAAGTGGCATTCCATCGTTGCCTTCCTCCCACGGCTGCGCTTGAAATCCCTTCGTCTCGCTGGTGGCGAGTACTATCTCTCAGACGAATGTGCCCTCAAGCTGGCGCTGGCCCTCGAAACCAACGTGGAGCTTAAGATATGCATGTGCTATGGCATGGTTTTAAGCGTCCAAGGCGCGACGACGCTTCTCCAGTGCTTGAGACGCCGTCCTGTGGTCATGCAAATGATCGCCTTTACGTTGGCCAAGGGTGCTTCTGCTGACCAAAAGAAAACGATGCGGGAGCGTGCGCGAGATATGGGCACGACTTGGATTGTAGCAGATGAAATCTAGCCAGAGCCAAAAATGCACTCATGTTTATCTTGTACCAACCAACAGATTGTAATATTACACTCACGTTCCATGTTGAAGTACATTGGCAAGGTTTAGCGTCATGATACACTACACTATTTTACACATATTCAAGAATACTTTCGGCAGTGTAATCGGGGCAAGTGAATGCAGTCGACAGCGTCAAAGCTGTGTTGCAATACGGCGCGCCGCTCTATTGTGATGCGCTCATTGGCTTTCACCTTGGTTGACGACGCGACTATCGAGCAAAAGAAAGCCATTCGGGCATTCGCAAAACGCCTCGGCACGACCTTGATCATGGTGATTGAGAAACCCCCTGTTCAAGCCACTGGAGTGTAGCCATACGCACGAATGAATTCCAAAATTGTAGACACCATTTCTCAAACACGTAACCAGTATTTCAGACACGGTATTCCGGACACAGCGATCCACTTGACTTGGATGGCTTGAACGTCGTATATGGTCAAGATTGCATCTCACATCAAATGTCTCGATCTAATTCTCGACGCCATCAAATGATGCAGAATGTAGACAGCGTCGAACAAGTACATTTTATGCATGCTACAACAATTCGAATACCCTACTCTCAAAGGCCCATTACACTTGGTTGTCAATCTTGTTCAATGGCGCGGGCGACGGCGTGGTGACGGCAGGCGTGGGGTCGTTGAAGAGCGGCTCGGTCGCATTTTGCGCCAACTCCAAGTCTTCGTCCGTGTTGGTAAAGGATTGGAGCCACTGGCCGTTGGTGCATTGGCCTGGCTGGAGCGAAACGTACTTGGTCAAGACGGACCAGTCCCAAAAGGTAAGCTCGACCTTGACGTTGTTGAGCGGGACTTGCTGGCCGTTGGCGTTGGCGAGGAAGAAGTAGGTGTCGCCGACTTGGGACGTGGAGAAGCCGTTGATTTTAACATAGCGGACAGACTGGCGGCCATGCAGAGGCTGGATTGCATACCACGAGGGGTTAGCACCCTTGTTCAAGCAAAAGTTGATGTTGTTGTTGTCGACGGGGCAGTCTACCCACGACCACTCGATGGCAACGTCAGTCCAACTCAAACCCGTGATCGAGTCAAAGAGGTTGTTGGCAAGGTCGAGCGAGCCGTACTTGCAGCCCTTGCAGCTGTCGATGACGTACGCTGTTTGGGAAAAGTGGTTCTTGCAGATCGGGTCGACGCAGCGGACGTTGACGCAGGCGCTGCACGAGAGCCCTCCATTCCACTGCGCGCCGTTCATGGCAACGTAGTTGCCCCACTGGGGCAGCGTCGTGAACCCGCAGTTGCCCTTGCCATGGTCGAACGAATGCGATGTGCCGCGGCCTTGGAAAAGGTTTTGGGCGAGCGTGAGCGGGAGGGCGGCGGCGACGAGGAGCAAGGCAGTCAACATGGTCAAGCGTTGGTCGAGGGAAATCGAAGAATGAGCACATTGGGCATGGAGGACCTCCCATGTCTAAGCGAGATGGACATACGACTAGGGGAAGGGATAGATCGAGAGCGCCGATCGCAATTGAGTAACTCACGTGGCGGCCGATGACACTGTCTGGATACTTGAGCGACCCCTTTCACGATGTGCAATCCTGGACTTGTATAGACTAGAGACAATACTAGCGACTGAGTTCGTGTACTAAAATTAGATGATACAACCTGGACGCTCGTGGAAACTTGGAACAACAGACAACAGTGCATACATTCAGTGCACACGTTGATGACCAGAAAGTGCTGCCTCATAGTTGATGGGGAGGCAGGCGGTCGTGAAATCTGTGTTGAGACAAGGTAGCATGAAGGATAAATACATGGCGGAGGAGTGAATATGGAGACGCTTGCACGTTTGGGTTGTGCTCCTATTGAAGTGGAGTGGCGATCAAGACAGGCTAGGCAGCAAATCACTCGGTGGCGAAATACCAAAGAGCCCAAACACCGTCAGATTTTGTTTGAAAAACCAACT
>VJMH01000067.1:0-44847 GCA_009835185.1 Aphanomyces stellatus
CCGACGACCGCGAGGTTCTTGTCCTTGTCCGCATGCACAAAGTGCACTTCGAACGGATACTTTTTGCCGTCGATCGTGTGTTCGCTGGGGACATGCGGGTGGAATTGAATCGAGTTGTACGTGCGTCCATTGAGTGTCAAGTGGGAGTTGGGACCTGCGGCCCACGTGGTCTTGATCGTGTGGTCGTCGTGGAGCACGACGCCCTTGTCGGCACTGACCGCGACGGAAAAATTGCCGGCGTTCACAATGGGCTTGACGGACGACGAGAGATCGATGGGGGATTGGCTCTTGAGTTCGGCGCCCGAGATGACCGCGACGACGGCGGTGGCAAAGATGGCGAGGCACTTCATGGTGAAAGTGGTGATTCCAAGTTGGTACAATGGGAAATGAGGTTGAGGATGACTGGTCGTCTGCGTCGACAGTGTCTGTCATCAGAATCACCACCTGTGGTGTCGTAATGCTCAAAATATCTGGCCGATGGAGTCGGAAATTGATTGAACTCATGTCTTGGGTTTCGTCTTGAGGAAATTTGGGTTTTGGTCAAGTATAGCATCAACGGAATATATTGTCTCTATATATAATCTGACCACGTGAGTTGCATACAACCGTGCCATCCTTGCTTTTACTTGGCGGCCACGCACAATCACCTAGTTGAACGACCCGTGGAATTAGTGGCCAGAGGTTGTCAGGCTCTCACTCAGCTTTTGGCATCAAGGTGGCACACGCACGCCATATCCGAGTATGAAATGTAAACTGCCGGTCGATAATCGGCGTCGATGATTATCGTCAAGCACCTAGTACTGGGATGGATTGTTCAAACTTCCTCGTACGACTTCCGAGTACCTTCATCCACGTTTGAATGTGCGAGGCCCGATTACGCCGGAGTACTTGAAAACACACAATAACTCACCACCATTTTGTAATTCGTTGCTTGTTGGTGTGTATATTTTGATATCTTCCAAATTATATCATGATGTTTATTTATTTTTCTAATGCTAAATGGTATACAGGCGATTTGTATGTGATATTCAATTTATTTACCCTCGTGTTTGTGTTTATATATAAGTGGGTGCAAACGATTCGGTGCTCAAGTGGAACTATTTGTGAATATATATTTGTGCGGTGAGTTATTGTGTATGCATTTCGAGCCCCGTCACAAATGGCGTGATTGTAATAACTTGTGCGACAATTCCATTCGAGAATTGACCGCCTGTTTTCTGCAATCTGATGTGCGGCCCATGATGTCTGTGTTTTTCTTGTGGCGATCGACCATTAACTCACTTGACTTCAAAACTAAACTCACCAGTGCCAAATATATTGACAAATTTAGGGTAATACCCGTCCTTCCAACTGTGGACTCAGCTGCCCACCACTTAATTGGCACGAAGCGGCTATCAGCGAGGCTAAAAGTCCAGAAATCCCTTTACTAGTGATCGATGTTGTGAATCTACTGCTGCTTTCCATGCGAGATTTAGGAACTAGGGATGGGTCAGATTCACGGGTAAATCCCAGGATCGTCCAATTATTCATGCATTTTCCCAGGATCGTCCATTTTCGGTACATAGAAATATTTTAATTCTAGTAACCTCCTGTCATTGCCTGAAAAGAGGAGCTTCTCGGTTTGCTCCTGAAATCATGTTTAAGTTGAATCTCACGCTTCATTGGTTTTCAAATGGACTCTTTTCAGCCAATGACAGGAGGTTGAACGATCCTAGAATAAAAATAATTCTCTGTACCGAAAATGGACGATCCTGGGAAAATGCGTGGATAATTGGACGATCCTGGGATTTACCATCAGATTCACATGGCCTCAACGATGGCATTTTTTTCATTTCCTCATGTTTTGCAAATCACCACGTAGTTTTGTGTCAAGTGATTCTGATGCCATGATTTCATGGGACCCACGACAAACGTCCCCGAAGTGTATTGACAGATGCTTTGAATTGCTCAGCGAATGGTTTTGATGCCCTCTTCGTGAGATGAATCTGGGCGACTCACGCAACTCAACTTGAAATTGACCATATTTCCAAAGCCTATGGAATATTATTTTCAATTTGAAGCGATTTACTTCGGAGGGAGAATGAAGATTTATTGCCAAAGTGGTGGGGGGTAATCTGTGCAAACCAATCTGACAAAGCTCGGCTCGTATTGAACAGAACCCTCCAACGTTAGGATTGGAACTCTGATCAGTCGAAACCCCACGAAGTAGCTGTCCCAAAAAAAGAACAAATAGACGTCGTCGAAGTAGACGACGGCAACCATATAACAAATGTCGTGAAACTTAACGAAAAACATGATGATTTCACCCAACACCTTGTTTGACTTTTACCGTCAAAGGATGCCGTTTGGAGGTGGGCACCGTGACCATCTTGGGGAGGCAGTACTTTTTTTGACTTCTTGGAATTCATATTTGCCCCTGAGTTGAATCATGAATTCATGGTGTCTCAACTCAGGTCCCAGACTGGGCGTCTGGATCTCGAATTCAAATCGTATGCCCCTTGCAGAATGGAGGATGTTACGCCAGCTCTGTGTCGGCCTTGTTGTACTTATGTTTTTGGCGCGCATTGACTTTCACTTTTCGTTTTGCCACCAAGAACCAACCCACCCCCCATGAAGCTCGTCCATTGCCTCGTTGCCACCGCGACCCTTGTCGTTTCCACCGTCGACGGCACCTTGGGGCGTCACCTCATCTCCAACGACGACGACTCTCCGCAAGCTGCCAAAGCTCTGAGTTGTCCACCCAACGCCCCCCAACAACGCCAATCGCCCATCGATTTGCCTCTACTGGTCACACCAATCGCCAACAAAGGCAACTATTCGCTCGTGCCCCTTGCTGCCGCTGGTACGGTCACCCACTACGACGACACAATCAAAACGTTTTGGAAGGGTGGCTCCACTCTTACACTCAATGGTCGTGTGTACACCGCGGCCCAGTTCCACCACCACGCGCCCAGCGAACACACGATCAACGGTCGTCACTTCGATCTCGAATTGCATTTCGTGCATGCTGACCCGACTGGGAAGCTGGCGGTGTTGGGCGTTTTCTTTGACGTGTTTCCCGGTCCACCCAACGCATTCTTGGATCAATTCGTGCCCGGTCTTGGCCTGCTCAAGAAATCGCATGACAATTTCACACTCCCGATTGTCTCGGCCAAAGGGTTTGGGTTTGAAGTGTCCAATGTCTACCGCTACGCTGGGTCCCTCACGACGCATCCGTTCACGGAAGGCGTCGAGTGGTCCGTCTTGACGGACGTGCAGTCAATGTCGGAGGATCAACTTGAGGCGTTCAAGCGTGTCATCCACGAAGACAATTTTCGCCCCGTTCAATGCACTTATGGTCGCAATGTATCGGTGATCAAGACCAAGTAGTCAAACAACGAACGAATTAGTTACGAGTCAGGGTGTCTCTTCTGAGAGATTTTCAACTTTGTGTAACGTGACTAGATCTTTTTTGTTTTCGTACTATGATAAGCTTGTAGCTAAACCTGTCAAGAGCACTGGGCAGTAAAGAGTTCGCAGTTCTCGATACAATACAAAGAATATGCTGTGTGTGATGTATTTGTGTTTACACAAAGCTAGGCTTTTCAGCAACAGGAGGCAGCCGTATTTTAGGGCTACCATGCAATCATCAACGTGTTAAACCAACATGAACTTTGGAATTCGTAAGTGACTTTTGTATTCGCAATCATCTTCGCCAGTTGGTAACTTCCAAACATATCAAACGAAAAGAATTGCAAACAAACCCCTGGAAGTTTTTTCCACCCGACCTCCGCTTCTCTCCGGTGGGTGCAATTTTGTTGGTGTTTTAGCTGTCGTCGTTCGCAGTTGCCGGTCTTGCTGGTGTCCAAAGTATAGTCTTTGGATCGAATACAAATTTCATACTGCAGGAGTGACACACAGTGTCATATCTTTGCCATAAACCTATCACTTTATGTCCGTTGCATTTACCATATAAACGCCACATAAGCTTGATCAAAGTAAAAAATGGAGCAACCATCTAAGTCCGTTGCATAAAGGCATACTTTAAATAAGTGAAACGAATGCAATTTCGCCTACTTCCACTCAAATTTCGGGCCCTCTATTATTATATATGAGTTTCACTCAACAGCAGTCGCTTCATGACTATCAAGCCTGCGGGCGATGACAGAGCATCCGCCCACAAAATTCCGCCCATCGGAGCGCAGCGTAGATCGGGTGTATAATTTTGTGCAGGCGATACCTTGGCGAGGATCGCGTCCAGGTCTTTCCATAAAGAAGGATTGGTATTTTTATCCCGCCGGGAAAGTGGGAGGCCGCACGGTCTGATATTTGTACTGATATAAGGTAAAGCACGTTCAAAAATTTAAACCCCGCGAAATCCGTCCAAAAACTACGTTGGAAAATCCTTATGTATTCAAGGGCGCCATTTTGAATTTCTTCAGAGTTTTCATGTTCATACACCGAATGACCCAACATTTCTTTCAAAAAAGAAATGTAAAGAATGATGTTTTAACACAAAAAACTCTTGACAAATCGTGGTTGAATTAATTCTCACTTCGGAAATTTTTCCTTATGAAGATGATGAAACTCCTCCAAAATTGGCCTGTCAAGTTGGTGTCAAATTGCCTTTGTTGCACAGTCAGTCCCGCAACTACCAAGTGCTTCATTTCAAGCCAGTATGTTCACGCTTATGTGGCGTTGGGTAGGGGTGTATTTTGATCGCATTGAAAAATCTAAAATATCTTTGGACAAAATACGTATTTTTATTCAAATGATGCATATGAGGCTTTTTGTGATTATGTCAGATGAAACGCTTTAAATACAACTATTCGGCCTGTTTTTGTCCAATCAAATTGCTAGTTCATTGTGTGCGGGGATTCTCGACAGTGCGTTAGTGCGACCACGCCAGTTTGATAAGTGAATGCTAAGCGGAAATTTGACTACTTCGCTTGAATCCATCCAGACCATTGATCCAGTGGAGCTCGTGAGCGTGAAAGGCAAAAAATGTACAAATAATATTTTTCTCGAAATTGGGCCATTTCAATCATCCGTCACACACGATATCCCTGCTGGTATCCCTTCTCGAGTTGTGTTTGGCCAAACAGTTTGACGTTTGATTTGTCGTGGAATCAACCAAACGTCCCTTCAATTGATCGTTTCCGTCGTGGCTATTTTTCAACTAGCATATCCCCGAGAGTTCACGCGACTTGCGCGTTTCACGTTGTGCAAGCGATCGTCTTTCTCATCGAGCGTTCGGCACACGATCAACATGGCTGTCACGATCAGCTCCTCGTTGGGCGGTTGTCACGATCAGCTCCAATGGGTTGGGAATTCCCTTATTTAAGGACTGTCCCAAATCGAAACGCACTTTTCATGAGTCAAAAGAGTATTTCATCAAGCCAACAACGTTGGATGTCCCACGTTGAAATTCAACACCCCAAGGGTCAGCTTCAGGGTCGGGTCGCGTCGGTCGCACGCATCGCGACCGACCCGACACCCTAAAATATGGGTTAACTCCCCTCCACGTTAAAGTTTGAGTCTTGGTTCATTTTCCAATTTACAACCAAACTACATGAAACTCTTGCATTGCTTCGTCACCGCTGCGTTGGCCATGAGCGCATCCGTCAACGCGCGTCGGGAATTGACCAACGACACGAGTGGCTGTGAGAACGCCAACGCGACCCTCCGGCGCCAATCGCCCATCGATTTGCCCAGCAACGTTGTCGCTGTGGCCAACCAAGCCAACTATTCGTTTGTGCCGCTAGCGCCTGTGGCCGGCACCGTCGCGCATTACGAAGACACGATCAAGACGTTTTGGAAGGCCGGGTCAAATTTGACCATCAATGGCCGCACGTACACGTCGGCGCAGTTTCACCACCACGCCCCGAGCGAACACACGATCGACGGGCTGCACTTTGATTTGGAATTGCATTTCGTTCATTCGGACGCCTCGGGCAACTTGGCGGTTCTCGGGGTCTTTTTCCATGTCGACGACGACGCACCCGACGCGCACAATCCGTTTTTGGACCAATTCGTACCTGGGTTTGGGTTGTTGGAGCAGCCCCACGACAACTATACACTTCCGCTTGTATCGGCCCAAGGGTTTGGGTTTGAAGCGGCCAACGTCTTCCGGTATGAAGGCTCGCTCACGACGCCGCCGTACACCGAAGGCGTCGCATGGTCTGTCTCGACAGAGGTGCAACGCATGTCTGAAGATCAATTCGATGCGTTCAAGCACGTGATCGAAGAAGAAAACTTTCGCCCGACCCAATGCGCCAACGGCCGCGACATTGCGTTGATTCAGACGTGGTGAGAGGGACATAGATTGTCCTAATTTTTTCTCATTGAATTTCTTCAAATAAATTGGCAACAACGTTGACCACATTATCGACTTGTTTCCTCATAATGGGGACCCACAAGGCCGCGATGCCGATTTATTGCAAACTCCTTTTGGTCCCAAATGGTTGTTGGGCTAGCGGTTTTCCAACACATAATTCACCCACTCAAATTGCAGGATATTATTCTTGATTGAAAACCCAACTGCGAACCACAATCCATTCCTTTTTTTGTGTGCATGCATAGCCAAAGGGGTCAAGCCGCTCTTCGTCCTTTTGTCTTTCGATTGATTTTATTTGTGTTGGATTGCGCAAGTCATTTTACATCGCATGTTGCTCGGGTTGACATGCAGCAAGGGTTAAAAAGAGTTCTAAAAGTTTGCGTCGAAGAGAATTGCGCATGCGCGACACGAGTTGTTTTCAATTTCCGTGGAAAGGACATTGAGTTGGCTAAGCCACAGAATCAGAGTTAAAATATCGTCCGCGTTAGAAATCGAGTTTTTATATCCAATTAAAGCCAACTCTCGCCGCTTAAGCCACCCATTTCAAAAAGACCCGTCGACAGCATCATAAAATTTCATGTGTTTCTTCGCTCAGAGGAATCACTTCCTCGCTCAGGCTAAGTCTCATCAACCTCTTGAGCTCGAGTCCGCAGAATGATGATCATCTCGAGTTGACACGGACCATAGCACCCACGACGAGCGTACGACGAAATCGAAAAGTGGACGGCTGCCAGCCACTCGTTTTGCCTCTTGAAACTGTTGATAGTTCAATTCCACCACGGAAATACGTCCCCTCAAAATGTCGTGCCGACATGACGCTTTTGGTTTCCCAGCCTTGGAACCAAACGCAGCCTTGTTGTGGATGCTCTCGGCTGATTTGAAATACAACTTTAGCAAACCAACCTGAAAAAGAAAATAATCTTCGTCCATATGTAGCAGCCTTCGAATGTATTTCCTGTCCGCCGTCGCCACCACCATTTCGCTTGCTGCAAAATGATACTGGAACATCCGCGATCGACGCATCCACGTTTGGATGAGTTCAACGTGTCAACGCATGCGACGGGTTGAATTCCCTAGAGTGAATACGTTTTGCCGTTCGGCGCGTATGTTCTTTGCCCATGGTCCCCACCTCGGCCCAGCTACCCAGACTAAAAAGGACCCTGCGTTGTCTGTGCGTTAGGGTCGCAGCGCTCGTCGCATCCGGATAACCCCGGCGCCTCGGCATCTCCCATCGACGTCACGACAGTCGATTTGACCCCGACGACTGTGTCTTCATTTTTGAAGTTTCAAAGCCACATGAAGGTCCGCGACTGCCTTGTTGCCTTGACCCTCATTGCTTCGATCGACGCCCTGCACCACGTCCGAAGCCATGCTGTCGACTCCAATGAGTGCCAGCAAGATGACGTGGCGCGTCAATCGCCCATCGATTTGCCTGGGGTGCTCGCCGCCGAGGCCAATCAAGGCGCGTACGCCTGGACGCTGCTCGACCCGACGACGGGAACGGTCACTCGCTTGGACGACACGATCAAAACGTTTTGGGCCGGTGGGTCCGAGGTCGCGCTCCACGGATGCGTCTATTCGAGCGTGAATTTCCACCACCACGCCCCGAGCGAACACACGATCGACGGTCGTCACTTTGATTTGGAATTGCATTTCGTGCATTCGAACGACGCGGGCCACTTGGCAGCAGTCGGCGTTTTCTTTGATGTCGACGACGACGACGACGCTCCGAATCCGTTTCTGGACCAATTCGTGCCTGGGTTTGGGCTACTCAAGAATGTGCACGACAATTTTACACTCCCGCTCGTGTCGGCCCAAGGGATAGGGTTCGAGACGTCCAACGTTTTCCGGTACGAAGGGTCGCTCACGACGCCGCCATACACCGAGGGCGTCGCGTGGTCAGTCTTGACAGAGGTCCAGTCTATCTCGAGCGAACAACTTGAAGCGTTCAAGCACGTGATTGACGAAGCCAACTCGCGCCCGACTCAATGTACCAATGGCCGCGACATTGCATTGGTTCAGACGGTGTGAGAGGTGGAGTGGTCGACGCCCAAATATATCATTCGACTAATTTTGATATAAGTCCCAGAGTTTAACGTGGACATGCGATGTGTGTTGGAGGCTTCAATCCGAATGAGCTCCTTGGAATTGAGGGATGTGATTGGTGTAGCCTCTGTGCCTCAACTTACTACTGTCCTTTCGATCGGAAGTTGAATCTCTTTCCCAATCGAATTGCTCGACCAATCAAAACACAGCAGGGAAATTATCTGTCCAATGGGAGGACGGGAAAATGTAAACGATGAGTCGTCGGTTCATCAATCGCCAACAAAGTCGAGATTTCGGTCGAAAAGGCAATAGCATTCATGAAAGAGAGATATCGCTAGGCTGTGCCACAGTCAATCTTGTTTTGTTTGGGGTATCGTTTAAACGCGAACACACGACGAGGGATGACGACGAGCCTTCGAGTACTTTGCGAGCTCACGGCCAACCACCATGCACTTGGACAAGAAGCCCAACTTTCACTTTTGCAATACACAGTCCATGCAGTTCAAAAGCCGGGCGCTGCAAAAATCGCCATCTCAAAAAGTTGCCCCTTTAGACATCTTCAAGTCTGTATCCGGACGTCTTCATTCGAAGGTTTCACGTCCTCTGGCGATCGAAAAACAACTCATTCGAACATTCCAACCAATGTTGTTGCCATGAATCTTCCCAATGTCAACTTCCTGTTGGATGCGTGCATGCGGACTGTGCCGAGTACGACCTCGTGCACGATCAACAACCAGTCGTCCTCAATCTAGAGGTATGGTTAAGCAGATTTCAACTGAATGTATGCCACTATGGACCCATGGTCGAACGTTTGTTGAAGACGATAGATCTTCGACGAGTCGCCGCTCGCATGACCTTTGAGTGGCTCGTATCCTTCTTCTTCTGCGATTCTTTGGTCGTCGCCTTCCCTCGTCCTCGCACTCGTTCCAGCAAGTGTTGCTCACTCCTGTATTTATCATGCACGTGCTTACGTTCTTTGTTGCCGTGGCCGCCGTGGCTGCTGCGTCCACTGACCCGACTCCCATGGTCTCGTTGACATCGCAGTCGCCCATCGATCTCCCGCGGTACCTTCCCCATGTCCACAACCAAGCCACCTGGTCGCTTGTTGTGCATGCCGACAAGGGAATCGTTGTACATGACACGCACACCGTCAAGGTGCTGTGGGCTGCGGGCGGACCCACGACGAATGCCAGCCTCACGCTCAACAACCACACGTACCACTCGGTCCACTTTCACTACCACCGCCCGAGCGAACACACGATCGCAGGCAAACGATACCCGTTGGAAGTGCACTTTGTTCATGCTGACAAGGACAACAACCTCGCAGTCGTCGGCGTCCTCTTTGACTTGGACCCGCAGAACAAACCCAATAAATTCCTCTGCCAGTGGACCAAATGCCGCCTCGCCAAGGTTCTGCACAAGCCCGGCGACAACTACACAGTCTCGAAAATCGACCCCTCCTCATTCCTCAACGCCGACCGAGGCTCGGTGTATCGCTACTCGGGCTCGCTCACGACCCCGCCGTATGCTGAAGGCGTCGAATGGTCGGTCCTCTCGACCGTCCAAACGTTGTCCAAGAAACAGCTCGCTGCATTTGTCAAAGTGATTGAAGAGCCCAATTCGCGCGCCACCCAACCGCTCAATGGCCGACGCGTCAAGGCGATTCGGCGCAAATGCGACTAGATACGATACTCTGGCGGAAACATGCCATGCAAAATCAATTTTGTTCTCGTTTCAAGTTGCAAAGGGGAAAGGTTTTCGCGCAGCGTTCGTCTTTGCACTATTATAGGCGCGGTCCAGTGGGCGCGATCGCTTCAAAAACACCATGTTTCATTTTTTCGACCAATAATTCCCTTAAACCATACAATTGCAATCATCAAACTGTGCTCGTGACGCCAGAGAGCATCCGCCACCAAAATTGCGCCGACCGGTGGAGCAACCCCCAGCTTTTCTATGAAAATGAGGATTGATTATATTTATCCCGTCAGGAAATCGGTACTACTAGGTGTGGACCAGGCCATGTTAGACCATCCCCACCGCGAGACGGTATATTTGACGCTATGTGTATTTTGCGTGTGTTTTCTAAAATTTAGTGTTTTGGGCAATCCCACCGCGCAACATCAAATCAGGGGTTCGCTATCGCGAGGGAAATCTGTATACCGTCGCAATATACCGTCCCGGGGTGGGGCAACACGAGACATTAAACGATATACCTTCGTTTATTTCATGCTGGTTGATTTACCGTTCCATTTACCGTCGTCGCGGTGGGGATGCTGTTAGTGCTGATATAAGGTAATTACGTCCAAAACGACATGAACCAAAGACCATACCCCTTGGATAAATGTTGTGAGTGCATGGCTGGTGACAGGTGCACCCGTGTACATCTAGCGCTTCAATGTGCACGAGGGCTGTTTAACTCGATGAAGTTTATCTTAACCAGCGTTCCGCAGCTAAACCAACCCGAACCTCGAAAAACTACTTTCTGGGGAAACTTTCCAACCTTGCCAGACCCTTATGACTGTCATAACGGCAACTTAATCTCAAGGGTGGTCGACTTCCGAGCCTTTTTCACGAAATTCGGATGGAGTTAGAGCGTTTTTGGGTTGTTTTGTTAGCAGAGGACTTTCTGTTAGTTAACATCGAAACCTAGAATAATGATTCTTGAGTGCCCGAGCAGGACCCCTTGACACGTCCGACGAAATGGGATTTGAAACGTCGTATCCGGATGCGAATATTCATGAGTCGGAACACACCGTTGTTGCGTTCGGCGAGTTTTCTCTCGAATTTTCGTTAGCATGGCCACCATCGGTAGTTTGGACACGAGCAACTTCCCCCGCGGCCTGCGTGTGCGCCTCCATGGTCTTGCGGGTGCGCGCCAGCACAACGGCAAAATCGGCATAGTTCAAGTCCCCGTCGATGGCCAGAACCCTGCGGATGTATGCATCAAGCTCATGTCTGGAACCTGTCTCAGCGTCCCGCCAACCAACCTTATGCCGTTTCCATATCCAAGCACTGCTCTAGTCCAAGCCGTTCAAAATGACCTTGCCTCGGGCGACGTGCCAATGCCCTTCGAAGTCGAGTCGATTCGAGTGGCCGAAAGACCGTGTGTGATCACATGCCAGCGGTGCGGGATCACTGACGCCACGGCCTACCTCGTCCTCGAGGCCGGAGCCCCCCAAGCTTTGCTCGAATGCGTCGACTGCGTACCCTACATTGCTGCCGAAGCGGGCGTGTGCGCGGAGGACGCTGCGGGCATTTCGCATGTTGTCGAGTCGCGTTACATGGGCACTGCGAAGCGATGTTTCGCGTGTTTCTGGGTCCCGCCTATTTCCGTGGCTGCGCTGGCATGTTGAACCGATTTTCGGACGGTTCGATTCAGTTTTTTTGAATGGATAGTTGTTGGGCGTCGGGGTACGTCGATGGGGCCATCGATCCTTGGTGCTCTCGATCGGCGATGGTTACATGTACCCCATTCCCCCACTAAATAGTTTTGGATTGCGACTAATGGAATTGTTTTGGATTGCCCTGTTCAGTCCTCCATGGACTTGCGTCATTTCGATCGAATGAATCATGGGCTTGAAAGTAATTTGTATCGCAAAAATGAGTCCACTGAAACGAGAGAGTAGACATCTGTCTTCTCATTGGCCAGGAATTTAGTATTCCCAAGATTTGATTGGTCAGATGGGGCGAACATCTATTCGGTTGGTCGATATTATTCAAATAGACGAAGGACAAGACTCCATTGCCCCTTGAATTTGCAGAGCATTCGCCGTGTTGCAACTCATACAGCTTGTCATCACGTCGTGGCTGGGCCACCCTGTTGCTAAATGTCCTTTGTAATGATACCCCGCGACAAGAGTTGGTGACATTGGTAGCAAACTTCTCAACCATGATGCCACGTCATATTTCCTATTCAACATCTGCGATCCAATTTTTGCCACCCTGGATATACACCAAAACACACACGTGTCGAACCCAGATAAACTCTTTCCCATGTTTCGTCCGGAAGTGGCACGGTGCCAACCGGCTCCTGCCTCGACGAGATAACAATAAACTCAAAGACTGGAGCATGGAGTTTATTACCCCACCTTATTCGGATTCAAAGGAACCTCCTCCTTTCTACTCGCTGTGCACCCTCGTCTCTCGGTCACAAGTTTTTTGTGGCCGTCCCTGGTATTGTAGTTGCGTTGGTCTAGTAGGTCGCTAGTAGTTGTAAACCCTGCCAACGACTCGTCATAGCCAAAAACAATACACTCTCGATCGATTAGGCCCACGCCATCGTATAACAACGAGCACCCACGAGTGTAATGTCCCGTCCATGCCGTGGCTGGGTCGGACGGGCGTTGTCCGGATACACGACAGCGCGGAACGCCGCGAGCTGGGCTGGGGAGATGGTGGCCACGGAGTCAAGCACAGCCCACTCGACGCCTTCAGTGAACGGAGCCGTCGTGAGCGAGCCAGTGTATCGGTAGAGGTTGCTTTGGTCGAATTGGAGCAGCGTCGCGTCGAGATGGGGGATGGTAAACGTGTCGCCTGGAGCGTGCAGCGGTAAGCTGCACTGGCCGAGGGGGTGAAGGGGTCGCAACAGCTGGTCGAGAAACGGACTGGGCTCGTCGCCCACGTCAAAGAGGATGGCGAGGACGGCGTTGGCGCCGCCGTCGTCGACGTGTACGAAATGCAGCTCGAACGGGAACGAACGACCTCCAATTTTATGTTCGCTGGGTGCATGGTGGTGGAACTGCACCATCGCGAACGCATGATCGTTGAGAGTCATGGCGCCGCTCGTCCAGAACGTCCGGACGGTCGTCGTGTCGAAGACGACGACGCCGGGTGCAGCACCAAACGAGAGCGAGACGTTGGCTTGATTCGGCTGGACGGGCAAGAAGCGGGGGAGGTCGATGGGCGACTGAAGCGATGGCGCAGAGGCTGCTGCCGCTGTCAGCACAAGAGAGAGCCACGGAAGGTGCATGTTGTGGACCTTTATGGGCGTACAGATCCAATGTGAAAGATCTCAACGAGGTTATTTTGACCGGTATTGGTTTTGTGTGTTATCCGAATAAGTGTTAGTTATTTTATGACGTGACGGAAGAGCACAAAAATATTGCACAAAATATTTAGTCTGGAGCCTTTGATGCTGAATATTTGAGGTCCAAAGACAAAAAAATTACAATGTGTAGTTTTCATCAGGAACCTTTCTCCATACAAATATTTTATAAAATATATTTGATACTCAATTTCACAAAATATTGGACTCTAAGCCAATCAAAAAACAACTCTTCGTGGGAACTTTATTCTCTGCGATACTTATGACACTTTACCATGCTGAGACACAATAATTGACCGTTCGTCTGAATGGATGAGAGAATTTGTCTGAAATGATCCCCCGCCGCGTCGAATTCACAGCCCAGTGGCCACTAACTACCATGTAAGATGTAAAACTGGCCACCTGCGGCACATTTGATGCAGCCACTCGCTTGGCGGCTGCGGTGAGGCGGGGGGGCGATGGGGGAGTGGGGGAGGCTGGGCAATCGGCATTGGGTCTCTGGCGCCCCGACTTGTTTGGCTGACATGTCTTGGTTGAATTGCATTTGGCCAACCGTGTGCCACTGATTTCGTGGGGCGACGCCACGGTGGACGTGGATATCACATGACCATCAAGCTCGTCGTCCGGTGGAGCGATGGTGCCCATTTTATGACGTCATCATCCACCATGGACAAACCTCCAAGGAAGATGTCATCGACCGCGTCGTCACCCCTCTTCTTTACATGGTCCTCGCGTCAAGATCGCCCGGTGTGTCGTTGGGTTGTGGGGGCAAACATCTCGAGGATCTCCAACTGTGTGCCCATGCCCCTCGACGTGTCCCCATCATCCCCATATACACGCCATCGAAGATGACATCATCGTTGAGGATGCAGCCCTCCATTACAACTCCGTGTCGTAAAACGACGACCGGTGGTGCAGCTCTGCGAGCGGTTTGTTGGCTTCCGACGCGACCTTTTTCACGAGGCCCGTTTGCTTGCCACCGTTGAGGACGTCGCGCACAATCTTGGCTTTGCTGCGCTGCCATGCTTCGCGCTCCTTGTAGAGCTGGGCGATCTTGGGGTTGGGTGGGTTGTGAAACAAGAACGACGCTTGAAGGGCATTCATGGTGCGGCTGTTAAACTTGAGATTGAGTTGCGCAAGTTCTTCTTGAGCGAGTTCGAGCACTTGCACCATGGTTGACGAGAGGACCGTGACGGTGGACGGTTGGTTGTGCCGCAACACACAAACCTACATCGAGGGTGACGTCATCGCACGCGTCGACAAAAAATGAAATATATCACCTCGCCAAATACTTGGCCAGTCGTAAGCGTGGCCACGGTCACGTCGACGGTCGTGGCGCTGGGCGACCGGTCGGCTTCTGCGATCGACTCAGACTCAAAATCAGACGGACCACCCACCCGTGTCGAGAAATTCGTTGCGAAGGCGTGGGTTGGTGAGCTGCCACCCGTTGTCGACGACCCACGATCCATCGTACGCGCCGCCCTTCTTTTTCCCGGCGGCCCCCGCCGCCGTCACCATCGTACTGGGCCGCTTCGTCTAGAGTATCCAGAATGTGATATATATCAGTCGGCCGTCATCGTACGTCTTTGGTCGGCTCGAGCGGCAGCGATTTGGTCACATAACACACGCCTCGCTTGATCACATAGAGCTTGTCGACAAGCTCACCAGCTTTGAGAATCGTGCGATAGGGCTCGAACAAGAGGACACTCGCCATGTGGGCAATGCGTTCGATGACGTCATCGCTGCACGATTCAAATACGCGGCACTGTCGCAGGACTTGGCACTTGTCTTGATAGACCGATTCCTACGACAGCTCGACAAATGAGTGGCCAGGACGACGTCTGTACCATGTGGTCAGCCATGGCTTCTTCGTAGATGGCGTGGGTGACAGCGAGGCAGTGGACGGTGCCAAGGGTTGTGACGTTGGCGCGGCGCGGGCCTTGCATCCCGTGCGGCTCGCCAAATCCGTCGCCGGCCAACAACGTGCACACTTTTTTGGTGTTGATGACGCCGTTTTCTAGGGTTCGGGTTTGTTGATGTCATCCGGCGCGACACGCACCAAACACTTCGATGCTCACGGCCACGCTGCCCGTGATGATAATGTAAAACAAATCGGGGTCGTCCCCTAGATGACGTCATCAAGTCACACGAGTCGCGACCGTACCCTGGTGGAAGACGTAACTGCGTGGCGCGTACGACCGCAGCGATGCCGCGGTGAGAAAGTCCACTTGGACTTTCTACAACGAGATATCTCGTCAGGCTGTGAGTCGCCCCGCGCGCACCTCTGTCTTTTGTTGAAAAAAGCGCCACGATTTCACCTGCGGCAATACGTTGACAATGTCGTAGCGTGTTCGCTCGGCGGGTGGCTACTCGGTTGACGTCATCCGTTCCACAAGGATGACGCAACACACAGACCGTGTGCAACAAATTCGCGAGCGCGGCATGGATTCCGTCTTCGGGGATGGCGATCTTACCCAACGTGCTGTAGCGTCGGTTGACAACCGACGGCGTCGGAGTCCTCGTTCGGGTGGTCGAAGCGTCGTCGGCAGCGGCGGCGATCGTATCGATGCGGTTGTAATCTTCGATGGCTTCTTTGAACCGGCCCTGTGATGAGTCCATTGGGACGAGTGGTTGAGAGCGCGCGAGGAGCTTACTAGTTCGCGCATGAGCGTGGCGCGGCTTTCAAGGTACACTTTGTTTTTCGAGTCGTATTTGATGGCTTTGCCAATGTCTTGGATCGCTTCGTCGACGCGCCCGAGTTTGTAGTACGTGCACGCTGCGAGACTCAGATTCTCAGATTCTCCGATGCTCAGACGGACCTCGATTGTAATACACCAAGTGCCACGCCGGTTCAATCTCGACGCAATGCGTAAAGTCGGCGAGCGCTTTGACAAAATCGTTCATGCGGTAACTCGCGTATGCTCTTGAAAACCGCACGTGCAGTTCGCGGATGGGACGTGAGGATTCGGACGCGAGCGCATTCTTGAGGACCCATGTTGACGACTAGACGACTCGGATGATATATATCAGATTCTGAGATCTGAGAAGCGACTAGTACTTTGATGAGGTTTTCAAAATGCGCGGGCGTGCGATGAGCGACGTTGCGTGCCGAGAGCTGGGCTTCCTACACGCGACAACACCGTTATCATTCCCACTGGATGGCAAGAATCAAACGACGCACGTGCGACGACATGGCTTCGATCGGCGTGAGGCAAATAGTCGGCACCGAGTGTTTCTTTTGGAGGAGGGGACGTTCAATCTTGGGCAAGAGCCGGTTCGACGCCGCATCTACTGCCCGATGATGGAATCAGACGACAAGGTCACGTACGCTTAAGTGTGTAGTCGCGCTTCATGGGCGCGCGTTGTGGAAGGGTCTAAAATTAGCCCCACGACGGGCCGGCGTGTCGTCGGTGCATACAAACAGCAAGTTTATGACGTGGCGAATGGGAAGCAATAGACTGTCATAGCCGCCAACGCTACCTTGGCTCCACGCCACCACCACACAAAGCACCAACTCTTTCAACCTCGATGATGTTTGCGTCCACTCGATTTGCTTGGATACTACAACGAAATGATATATATCATTTTCAAATTTTCAAGAATCCCGGCATCCAAAACGAGGACCGAGTCCTCGACAACCGTAAAGCACACAATAACTCACCAGACTTTTTTGTTCACCATTTTGTCATTTTTGCTGGCTGGTGAGTATATTTTGATACTTTTCCGGATAAAATTACTACATAGTAAATGATAAATATTATACTTGTTGTTTGTATGTGGAAGTTAATTTATTTACCATGGTGCTTGAGTGGTACAGTTGGTGAGTTATTGTGTGATTTGGGGTCTCTGGTGAGGAGTTTTGTGCGGTGAGTTATTGTGTGTCCTCGTCCACTCTCGTCAAGCGAGACACTCTGAACCGGCGACGACCTTGAGTTGATTGTGGACGGGATACAAATTACGACGAGGCTGGCGAAGATGTGACGCCGCGGCGTCACACGGGCACGACCTCATTGTGTGGCCGATCGATCGACGTCTTGCCCTCCAAATGGTCTTCGGGGGTCGTGAGGTCATCCAACGCCAAGACAATCACATCAGGCATCGACTTCATCGAGAGGAGGAGCAGCCACGTCATGAGCGTAAACGGCCACGTGAGCGCCGGCACGCCAAACGCCGTAAAGAGTGCCGACGTCGACGACGTGAGCAGCGTCGAGCCGAGGACGCCGACACCAACCAGCGGGGCAAAGCGCCAGCCGCGGGCTTTGACAAAGAAGCCACCAAGGGCGACGGCGCAAAGACTAGCGTTGTAGCCGTAGAGGCCAGCGTAGACGGCAGTGGGGGCGGCGCCAACCCCGACGGCCGTGAGCGTGCCCAAGATGGCGCCGACGACAGCAAAGAGGGCGCCAACGGGGGAGCAGAGTGCAATGCCGACCACGACGAGCCAGCCAAGGCGGCAGTCGGGGAGGAGAAAAGTTTGGGCGAGGCCTAGGCGGGGCATGAGGGAAATGTGAGGGGGCATGATACCCGAGCCTACTGCCTGGGCGATCAAGCGCCACTCAAAGGCGTCGATGTCGGTAGCGGCGGCCACACTGTTGAGATGGGGCGATGTCACGTACGCGACCCGGACGTGGGCCCAGTTTTGCGCCGCGAGGATCCATGTCCAGATCGTAAATTGAAACGGAAATGTGAGCGCGGGCGTGCCTGGGGGCAAGAAAAGACCCGACGCATTCGAGATGACGACAGTCAGGACCGAGAGGAGTGGGAGCACTGGCAGGACAATGTAGCCGTGGGTGGCCCATGACCACACGTCTGGCCCAACGACAAACGTGCCAAACGCACACCCGAGGAGCGTTGCGTTGTAGCCAAAGAGGCCATTCACGTACGAGTCGGGGTGGAGGCGCATGAGCGACGCAAACGCGTTGGCCGAGACGCAGCCGAGGAGCGCAAGGAGGAGCATGCCTAGTCGACGCCATGAGTCGAAAAGGACGACGAGAAGCTGAACCGACAGAGGCCATTGGACGAGAGCGCAAGCGCCACGAGAAAGACCATTCCCGAAAGCGGCGAGTTTTGAAAGCAGCATTGGCCGACGGACCGAAGGCAGACGTCGGCAAAGTGCACCGCGACGTGGCTGCGTTGAGTGTACGCTTGGAGGTGGGGCAGTGTTCGAAACGGCGCGAGGACCGAGATGACGGTGCGACTCCGCCGGAGCTTACTGGGCGATGAGGACGAGGCTGGAGAGGGCTGGATGGGCGCCACGAGCACGAGTGGCATCGGGCCAGAGTGACGACTCTCATGATGCGAGGCGAAGAAGTCGAGGATCGCACGCGTGCTCTCCCGATGGGACTTGACCATGGTGGACGAGAGAGCCGAGTCACCGCCGCGGATGCCAGCGTCGATGTAAATTCCTCGAAATGTATTTTTAGAGGCAACATGGCGATGATGGCCCAAAGTCACGTCCAGGGTAACACCGCCCCCCAGCTCGTTTCGTGCCACCGTGCCCTGTTTAGGAGTATGTGGGAGTGTCATCTTTACAGACTCGCCAGCTGTTGCTACCTCTTAGGGCGGGTCCCTGAACTCGGCCACGACGCCCCCTTTTTCTCCCCCATATCCCCAACACACCGGTATCTTCCCTGTGCTCAAAACTCCACTCACGACAGCAGAATGTTGTCGATCCCGCTTCCCAACAACGTGTATGCCTGACCAAAGCCGGATCGCCAACACACTCACCCATCTTCTGTCGACGATAGCACACGAATAAGCAACATAATATGTTGGCGACTCTCTGCGACTCGTGCTCGCAACCATGTCAATCACGTCGCTGTGTTATCGTGTGATTGTGTGCTGGGATACGTCCGATTTGTGCATCGACTCGGTCCGGCCAAACGCACCCACCGAGGTCATGGGCTGCGACACCTCCATCTGCGAGTGGCGGCCGCCGCCATTGTGTAGATCCAGCGCCACGGACGAGCCGCGTCGTCGGTCGAGCGCAGGAGGTGGCTGGCGCAGACTGCTGCCGCCCTTGTCTGACTTGGTCATCGACACGACGCTCTCGAGCAAGTCCATCGTCTTGAGTTGCTTTTGGAACGCATCCCATGCTGGGTCTTCGTGTCGAAAGCCACCGACGACGAGCTTGAGGTAGATTGTTCGGAGCAGCTTGGTTGTGACCTCGTCAAAAAGGGTCGGCGATGCGGTTGCGTCCATCGCGAGCAGCGAGAGGCGTCGTGCGACGAGGCGCGGCCCCACATCGGCCGCAGCCTGTGTCCAGAGCAAGCTGTGTGGCGCGAGGCACGTGTCGTAGACCATTTGAGCGGTCACGAGCGCGCGCTTGTACTTTTCAATGAGGGCCCACGCGAGCAGTTCCTGCGTGTGTGCGTGGCGGTGGGCATATGCCAAGAGCGCGTCAAACCCTGCAGGCGTGGTGAGAAAGAGATGAAGGTCCGAGGCGAGGGCGTGGATGTCCTTGGCGGGGGTGCTGTGGGGATCTAGGGGGACGGAAGGAGGAAGGAGGGGGGATGAGGGGGGTCGTACTGGAAGAAGGGAGACGGAGGCTGCCGCTACCAATGGTGGCCACATGCGTGGTCGGGGCCACTGCGTGGAGTTTCGAGTAACTGACCGAGTGGTTGGACGGCCGATGGCGTAGGTGGCTCGGTTTCATCGAGCCCGACCCTGTGACAAACGACGACGACGGCGCTGGGTGGATGGCAATGCGGCGCACGACGAGCGTCGTGTGGCCTACGACACGTCAAACACGAACAAACGACTGACCGAGCGAACAAACAAACGAACGAACGATCAAACGAATCAACGAAACGACGACTCGTACCGAGTTGCCGCACGGGCAAGACCAGATTGAAGACGAGCACGACGTGGTGAATCCACGTCGCAAGGATCGGATACAACGAACGCGTGACAGCGGGGTCGACGACCGTAGGTTGCGACACGATGATCGCGATTGTCCCACCGAGCACAACTGTCCCAATCGTGCGGTGGTAGCTCTGGCGCAAGCCAAAGTTGTCGACGACGGCACTCAGGTGTGCCGTGAGGTACAACGCCACGACGCCCCAGAGCGTGAGGAGGGTCGTAGTCACGATCTACGCACAAGGATCCGTCATCAAGTATCCAAGACGAGTGGTCACCGTGCGTCCTTTCATCCTACCTGCATGGTGTCGTCGTCAAACGCACAAGTCGAGGTCGACGCTTGCCAAAGTCGCGACGGCACGACGATGACGAGCGGGGTGACGACGACGACGCAACCGGTGACGAGCGCCATCCATTGGACGGGGCGGTAGAGGAGCCACCGGTACCATTGGATGCGACGGAGCGTGTGAGGCGCATGTTGTTGCGGCAGCACGAGCATTTCGGTGATGGCAAACATGACAACGACCGAGCCTTGGGCGACGAGGAAGGTGACGCTACGAGGCAATGTTGACGTATGCCAGACGGATGACGAATACAACATTACCTCGCGATGGTGGGGAGGACGACGCCGAAGACGACAGTGACGGCACACGGCCACGCACTGTCAAGTAGCGCGACCAGCGGCTGGCCCATGCATTGGACGATCGAAATGGCGCAGACTAGCGCCATGAGCCGCGGCTCGCGGTATTTGATGCTCGGGTGGTCCATGTGACGGAGGTACAAGCCAAACGCGACGGGCGTGTAGCACGTGAGGACGCACGAGATGACGAGCACGACGTCGATCACGTCTGGCATCGTCCACGCCAGATCGACCGAGGTGTGGGATGGCGGCGACAAAAGTGGGACCAACTCGGTCCAAGAATAGATAGACGGCGCGAGGATTTGAATTGTAAAAACGGGATGAAAAGTATGGGAGGAAGACGAGGCAAGGGTCCCGTGGAGCAACACCAGAGCTGACACATGCAAGTTGGGCGAATGCATTTGTCGTATCCACTCATGTGTGGGGAGGCATACGTGTGTCGACCGACACGGTCAGGAAAGTCGTCCATGTCGAGAAATGCGAGAGAGAGAGAGGTGTCGACGTTTGACCGAGGTCGTGTCTGGGACGCACGAGAGCTTGAGGAAGAGGACAGTCAAGCGTCAAGAGAGAAAGCGAATGTCGAACGACCAACCACAAAGAGTGTGGAACCCAAACCCATCGTGGCAACACGATGGGACGGCGTTATAAAGTTACATGTGTGCGTGTCGATGGTCGCATTCGTCTTTGTCGTTGGACTCGTCACATCAACCGTCTTTGTTTTGCTTCTTGGCAATCTTGTCAGCGAGCGCCTTGGCGTCGGCTTCGCGGCGTTGTTGCGGCGTGAGGCCGTCCGTGCGGCCCTTCGCCTGGGTCTTGGCCAAGCGCGCTTGAGCTTTCTACAAAGACGACGATGAGAGGATCGAAAGGGAGGAGGAAGAGGACGCACCGCGCGATCGCGGTCGCGTTGGTCGCCGCGGGTCATGGATGCGCGCCGTCGGTGGAAAATGTGAAAATGGCGGGGGGGCGACAGTGGTGGTGGGGCGGCGAAGGCGAGTGGTTTATACTCTCAGAGAACGTTTTATGTTGCACCTAGACGTTTTATGCCGCACCTCGACGTTTTATCCCAACGTCATCAACTGAAAAAGGCGTCAGTCATGGCCCTTGGCGACCTTTCCATGATGCACAAGAGAGCGGGAGGTACAAACTCGCGACAGGCGTCAACAGAAAGAGATGACAATGGGAGAATCGAGACCTGTATTTGTATAGGTCGATGCTTCTAGCATTCGCCCCGGGTAAAAGCCAGACTTCAACTTGATGCGGGGGTGGGCGAGCTATAAGAATGCTACAAGGTAAAGCGCTACGCATGACGCCAGATTGGTGTCGGGAGGCAACGTTCTTGCGAAGAAGCGGCCAAGGATGTGCTTGGATGTGCTGGTGAATATAACGCAATAAAACGCATTTTCGACCGTTCTTCGACAAAATGGAGGTCCCCAAGATTCGACCAATCAAATACACGTATGGCTTTGTGGCGTCATGTGATTGGTGGGTTGTTTAATTCCCTTAATACAGTACTTTCGAGCATTCCATGTCCAACCCAACCAATCATATCGGGCTCCAAACCCAGATCAAGGGATCACAAAAGGCAGCTTCAGAATGTATACACGGTCCTTGCAACACTCCTTCGGGCAGCGCCAGCTGAAGGACACTTCGACGTAACGTGATCACAGTCACCACCACGGCAACTCGGTCACACACGCCCAACCAGCCATCCATTTTATGAGCCACGATGGACGCAACGGAACCCCAACTCACGGCCAACAGTGTTTCGTTTTTATTTCACACGTATCAACTGTCCATCGCTGGCTTCGTAGAAATACACTTATAGATTCCCTGCCAATCGAAACAACGCAAACCAATGCAATTAACATATTCGGTCCTCCCTTCCAACAGTCAATCTCGCTGACAATGTCCGACCGGGGCCGTTTCACCCGTTACAGTAGGGCAACCTTTCTCCGATAAATAAATATTGTCCGCCGTTACAACTCTTCATGGTACAACACTCTGTCCGACATCGATGGGCTCCCTCGGCGGCCGCCGCCGTGACGAATGCACAGCCCCGCGCCAACGGCGCCCTTGGTGCAGCCCCCGACGCTGCACCGCGGGCCGCCGCCATGCGAGACGCAGAATTGGCCGCCCACGGCACTCTTGATGCAGCCGCTCGTTTGGCAGCGCCGGCCGCCGCCGTGGCCTATGCAGCGGCCATGGGACACGGCGCTCTTGGTGCAGAGCGCCACTTGGCAGCGCTTACCGCCGCCGTGGGCGACGCAGAGCCCACCGGCGAGCGCCGACTTGACGCAGTCGGGCACGCCGCACCGCTTCCCGCCGCCATGGGCGATGCAAAAACCGCCTTCCTTGGCGCTCTTGACGCACTCGATCGCTTGGCAGCGCTTCCCGCCGCCATGGGCAATGCAGTAGCCGCCGGCTTTGGCCGTTTTGCTGCATGCGGCATGTTTGCACACGCGCGACGGTGTCGATTTCAACGATGACGTGGCAGAATACGTGGTACCGACACGCGGGGCGACCATGGGGGAAAGTGTCGGGGCCACGACGGGTGTAAGGCTCGGCAACCGGCTGAGACGAGTCGATGGCGGGGTGAAGGCCCGACCATGGCTGATGCTCGGCAATTCAGCGATCCGGGTTGTCGACATGGTATGATGGTGAACGAGGCACACGTGGTCGCATTTGGCAAACCGGGGACAGCCATCGATGGCACAATGAACAGGCAGCATGCTGGCCTCGTGTGGGGGTGAACGGAAAGGTTGAGGCCTGTGGTGCCACAGAAAGGCCTCCATGATGATTCTTGGGGACGGAAAAAACTAAAATGGATGTGTCGAAGCATTTGACGTGTGGGACGACTCGACGTGTCATATGGCCCCGTCTCCGCGTTCCGCGAAAGCGAGTTATTTCGGGTTCGATGTGGCTCGAAAGCCACGGGGGGGATTGGTGGGTACTTTTAGCTCGGTCCGACTGGGGGGCGAAGGGGCGCGACGACTCGCGGTCCTTGGACGAGTGCGTCAAAGCGCTCTCATAAGGCCGTCCATTGCCTGGCCACACGCCAACACACCACGTGACATCCAGAGGCAATGGGTTCGTCTGACGGACCCAGTTACCCAGCTGGTCCAAGAAGTGGCACAGTGGTTGTATAAGTACTGTATATCCAACCGCTCTTAGTACATGGTGCCGTCGTGGGCTGGCTTGGTCAAACCACATCGCCCCATGTGCTGACTCGGCCTACAAAAGAGTGCGCTCAAGTCGTGGTCTTTGTAGTTTGATGTGGACAACACCCGTCGTCCGTATCTAACCACAATGTCGATTGTTTGTTTGGATACATATACTGAACTGCCACTGCACACCCATGTTGGATCGATATAATGTTCTACCACCCCTCACCCACTTTGGACTCATAAGTGGCATGTGCCCGAAGCTTCGTGACAGAAAACCATGGCAACAAGTGGCACCACCGTTTGCCTTGGGCGTTGTCCCGTCCTTGGCTCAGACTGCGACTCAGAACGAGTATTGGTGACGCCGTCCCATCGACTGGTGCGTGCGTCAGCTGCGAGCGATGCCCGACTCACACACAAAATACAGTTTCAAAGCCAACCGTCGCTTCCTCGCACGTGGGGAATTTCATGGTCTGCCGCCCGCGGTGCACGCCCTGAATGCGGCGGAGTCCATTGTTGCAAGGTTTTACGACCGCGCCGTTGAAGAGGTTTGTGAAATCGACGAGCTTGTCGCACAGCGTTTTCGCCCTGAAAGCCTGGATTCGATCCTCGATTCGGGCGATTGTTTCATTTGTGGGATGGCTGCACCTTGCACCCACGTCGGTCACTTGACCAGAACGAATCGACTGTTAACAATTTGTTCGTGGCGATTGACCAACTGCATTCGCAAGGCCAAGTTCAAGTTGCATTGAATCTCTCGCAAGCGCCTCGAGATAAATTCACACGTCATAGAACGAAAGTCCAATGGATACGACAAGGAAATGCATCTTGACGTGCGTGGACTTTTGGGGTCCATGTAGTCGAAAGAAGGTCGCCGTTCCTAGTTGTTGTTATTCCCTGACTCGGCTAACTACTGCAGATAGAATGGCCTTGGTGCAGGAATTGGAGGTGATTTCCCAGCTGGCATCTTGTTTTGGGTGTTGAGTCACACAGCCATTTGTCGACAAGGTGATAACTTCCCCAACTTTGAATTTCACAGAAACTCCACACGCCTCTCCATCTATTCACTGGATTCCTTTTGGACGTGAGGCGTAGTGGTCGGTCGATATGCCAGTTTCCACTGGCCATTGGGTTGTCCATTCGAAGGAGCCTGCCAATGCATGTGTTGTATTTCGGTTCCGTCGATTACATGATCTATATGGACGCTTTTCGCGTCGTGGGTGTATTATGAACTTGGGCCAACGTGAGGGCTTGTTGGTCGGTCGCAAGTTCCACGAGCAAGTTGATGAGATCCATTTCCCGCGTCGAATATTCCAGCAGCGACGATTCTTGTTCCTACAAATAATACTCTTTAATTTTGCCCGAGTGGGCAATCAATATGTACGTGAAGTCGTTGAATGAGTTTGTGGACACTCGGGACGACTTGGGGCACCGCACGTTTGATCGCGCCGAGAACTTTCTTAGCATGTTCGTCAATGCTCGAGTTGGCCTTTTGTTTGTCGGTCGAGAGGAGACTCGACCCATGTTTCTTGACAAACCGATCTAGCATTTCTGCTTTCTTTTGTTCCTGTCGAGATGGATTAATCATTCGTTGAGATATTATTTAGAGAGGATATTTTGAATAATACCGTTTGAATGCTCGCCAAATACATCTTGACAGCGACCAATTCCTCGGCCGCTTTTTCGTTTTCCTGTGCCAGGGCACTTTGCTGTTGCTTGAGCGCCAAACTCTTTTGCTCCTGCTGGTCAACTTGGGCACTCAACCGAGCTTCGCCCAACCGTGCTTCCATCAACATGTCGTCTTTGGTCGTGACGAGCCTACGTCACCGATCAATCATCATGTGGATGACGAGGGCGGTACTTGGAGAGGGCGTCGATTTTTTTCGCCGATTCGTCCAGCACTTTTTTCGACGAGAGGAAATGTCTACGTCCATCACATGACACGACGGTGTCACGACCCACGCGTACCGTTCTTTTTTACGAAGCGCCAGCACTTCTTCGTGGAGAGCCACGTTTTCCTTGACGACGTCGCGGTACCGATTCCGCAAATCGACCGAGGCGTTGGCCGACAACTAGAGTCGCCCGTTGGAATGGATTATTCCATCGAGTCTCTCCCGAATGATGTACCTTGAGTTCCAAGTTCAAGTTGAGCGCACGCACTTTGTCCAACTCGCCCGTAACCGTTTGGATCTCGGCTTCGTACTAATGTCGTTGTGAGGTCTTGTGTTGTATTGAGGGGGTTGGGGGTTTTGAGGTTTCGGGTTGGGATGTACCTTTTCAAGCAGAGTGTGCATGCCCGTTTGCGCTTCAAACACGCGCAATTTGCTGCGTAAATCGACGTTGGCCAATTTTAAATCCTGCATCTACACGCCATACATCGTTTCGTTTCATGGATGGGTCGATCTACCTGCACGTGATACGTGGCCTCCATTTCTTGGTGGGTCAGATGCAAATCGTCCACTTGGTGTTCCAAATCGAGTTTATGATGGTGCTGGTCTTGCAACACATGCAAGAGATCGTTGTAATGCTTTCGCAGGAGCTGCGCTTCCGTCTGCAGCACAATCCATGCATTCTTGGCATCCAACCCTACGCCAAGTCATCAACCTAGTCAATGGATGTTGCACACCAACCATCGACATTGGGGGCAGGTGGCGCGAGGCAGGGCAGATGTGCCGCTTGGACGATTGTTTTCCACGTATCGTCGTCGTTGTCATCTCCGTTTGAAGGCAAGAGTGGCGGTGGCATGCTGTCAGCTGCAACAGGGCTCCCAAGAGGGATGGGCGGTGGAGGCAGCGACCATTCTGCCGTGCTCTCCGACGACGTCTAGAACCTCCCATGTTGAGCCATGAACAAGTAAATGTCTCAACCGTCAATTGGGAGAGACGACGCCCTAGCACACGCGTGGCCGGAGAGGAGGATGGAGTTGGCTGGATCACAGTTGGCTGGATCACAGTTGGCTGGGCGTCCATACTGGGCGACGATGGAGCCCCTGTCTCGGTCGTCCCCAACAGCGATGCCTACGACACACATGTCACGATGACTTGTCCAAATTCGGACGTACCGGCAACGACGAACGTCGTCGGGTTGTAGTCATCGGTGGTGACGACACCACCTTGTCGCCAAAGAGCTTTTGGGTGAGCGAGGCGCCGTCGCCTGACCCTGTCTTGACTGCCTCGACAAATGGTTCAAATTCAAGCTGGTCGGCGCGGATGTTTTGCAGCTTGACGCATGCGCATGTGATGAGGCGGACGCCCGACATGATCCAGAGCAGATCCAATGTCGCGACGGGTACGTGGGCGTCGACAAAGCCAAGCAAGTACGTTTTCGAATTGCCCGCGAGGAGCGGCGCAAGAAAGTGCGTGAGCATGCAGGTCGGCGGCGGCGGCGGCGGCGCGGACGTTGTGGTGGTGGTGTCGTCGACGAGTGCGTCAAAGAGTCCGAGGAATTCCCGTTCTTCGTCCACGGCGAGGTGGCCGAGGTCGACGAAATGCAGTAAGCTGAGTTCTTGTGTCTAGACGAGGGCATCAACATAGGATTTCCGCCGAGAGAGACAAAGCGGGGACGTACCTCGGTCGAGTAGAGCGCGACGCGGACAAACAAATGCGCGGATGGGTCGACGGGCTGCGTCCGCGCAAGACACGACAGCGCTTGACTCAACGTCTGCACGTGCATGGTCGCAAATTGGAACGGCCCAGCTTGGGCATCGTCGTCATTGACCGGCGGCGGTGGGCGCAAGAGGTCGCGGACGGCGTGGGCATGCACGACCCAACAACTCAACCCGACGTGTACGCGGCGCGCCGAAGTCTGCGTGAAGACGCGAAAGAGGATGCCGCCTATTTGACCGTACGCCGCAAGGACGTCGATCAACGACGGTGACGCGACGGACGAGACTAGCGGGACGTGGGATGGCATGCCCAACGTCGTCGCGCGCTTCAAGCTGCTCGTGCCGTAGCAGACCATGCTCGCGTTGAACCCATCGAGGACGACTTGTTGGATCGGCGCCGACACGCGATCAAACACGTCCCGCGGCTGGAACCCCGCGGGCAGGACCGCCGTGAATTCGAACTCGCGCGGGAGCGACGCGTCAAAGTCGTGGTTCGAGCGGACGAGCGCGATGCGGGTGGGCGGCTCGGCCGCGAGCGTCGACGTCGCGAGGGGCGAGGCAGGGGACTTGGACACGTCACTGCACACGCAACAATAGCTTCCCATGTTGCTCATGGAGAGCGGCATCGTCGGCGCCGCTGCGTCGCCGTGGATCATGACCGTTTCCGATCTTTTCTTAGCGTGTGCGGTAGTGACAAGAGTCGCATGTGCCAAACCCGGCGCCATCAGGAGATCCTGTGTTGACGCGCATCCTTGGTCCCCAGGAGTCGGCGGCTGCGGCAACATCGTCATAGAGGGATCCGTCCGCTCGACCCGACAGACACGGAACCGACAGGTGCTTTGTGCCGGCCTGCATTCAAAAAATGCGCGAAATGTCAGAGGTGGTTGTTTAACCCATGTGCATAGCGAGTGATAAAAGGAATGAATGTAGATTTAATTTTGACAATTTTGATGAAAACTGCAATTTATTCCATGCCTGATGGAACCAATATAATAAAATTTCACAATACTCTCATCAAGTGGTTTGGTCCAACAATATTATTCCCTCGACAAACACAAAAATTGAAATTCAAATGGTTTTGCAATAGAATTGCCCACGGACCACGTATTTTTTTATACAAGTTTAAAAACTATGATGTCGAAATTGTGTGAGATGGCTTTTTCCAACATTTCTCTTTTGAAATGTTGAAATCCGGAAACGTCACCACCGACGTGGTGTCGATGACATCTGATGAGCTCACCAAGCTGAGACGCCCTTGTACTCCTCTGAGTGGCAGCGATTGTGCAGGACCATTTCACTATTTTTGGAGGACTCAATCCCCTCGGTCCCCCTCTAGCCCCCCCTTGGCATTCCTCCCGACTTCCCGCTGCTTCCCAAGCATGGGGCATGTCGTCACCCTACATTTCATTCAGTCGGGGCTGCGTGCGTAATTCTGAAATTCATTGCTCGGATGCCAGGTGGGGGCGAACACACAATGGTGGGGGGTCGTATCCGGACAATTCCGGCTGTGGGTGCATTATCCGAATGACTGGCGTCGTTTCCGGATATGCAACTCCAGCCGAGGTTTGATTTAAGGGAATTCAACCCACTCTCCCCAGCCGGCCGCCCCGCACTGTAGATTCTCTACCGCAGTTGACTCGCGTTTAGTATGGGGATATTCTCCACCGGTTTCAATTCCCTTGATTCAGTTCCACGCCCGCCCCGCCTTGCAGCTTTGCAGAGTCCAAGACGATGCAAGATACAAAGCCGCTCCTGCCCAAGGCGGTGCGGACGCCGCTGGGCAAGGCGGCGCTGCGCAAGGAAGCGTCGTACATCTTCAAGTACCTTCTCTTTGCACAGGTGACAGTCTACCTCGAGACCGGCACGATTCCCTGCCTCCTCGATGAATTTGCGCTCGTGTTCAACATGAACGCGCGCGAGCAAGGCTGGCTCGGGTCCGTCGTCTACATCGCACTCTGTGCCGCGTCGCCGCTCAGCGCCGTCGCGTACAAGCATCTGGACGCCAAGACCGTCCTCGCAGTCTCGCTCGTGCTCAACAACCTCTGCGTGCTCGGATTTGCGCTCACGCCGACGGGCTACGACTCGAGCAGCTTGATCTTGATCACGATGCGCGCGCTCATCGGGTTCACGCAGTCGTTCCTGTGTGTCTATACGCCGCTGTGGGTCGATGCGTTCAGTCCGCGCGCGTCCGTCGCCGGCTGGATGAGCTATCTCCAAGGCAGCGTCCCGCTCGGCGTCATGTTTGGGTACCTCTTTGGGTCGGTCTCCAACTGGCTCAGCGTCGACGTGTGTCTCTTTCAATGCTGGCGGTGGCCGTTCCTGCTCCAGTTTCTTCTCGTCGTGCCGCTCATGGTCGGTATCTTCTTCGTCCCGAGCGAGCATCTCTCGATCCTCAAGAAGAAGAAACCCACGACGACGACGACGACCGACCAAGACGACGACGATGCCCACCCGGTCATGCTGCAGGAAATGGCGCGCCAGCGCCGCAAGTCGCTCTCGACGCTCTCGTATTCGTTCCGGTGCGTGGCTCTCTGCGCGCATTCTTCCCCGAACGTGCGCTGAACTTTCGTGTGGCTAGTGACGGCGATCTCAACAACGCACAGTTTACCGCGATCCGTGCGTCGTACATGACCCCGCGCTTCCGCATGGACTCGTACGACATTGAATCAATCGTCGTCGACGACAACGACTTGGACATGGACATGCATGGAGTGGGTGGTATGCCACTCTCCCAAGTCGCGTCGTCCGAATCAGCGAGCGGCGCGTCGACGCAGTATGGCACGATGACGGTCGTGGACCACGAAGACGAACATGACAAACCACCGACCACCATTCCAACCACCACGTCGACGACGACGATGTCGACACCCTTGCCGTACGTGGTCATTCCAACCCTCGTGGACGATGATGACGCGACGAGTAGCCACATCGACAGCATCCACTCGGTCTACCACACTGCGTACGATCGTGTGTGTTTTCCTTGATCCGACTCACGCCAATGGTGTAGGCGGGAGGAGGCACCATCGTCGAACCTCTTGTCGACGTCGGCGCTGGCCAAGTTACCGCCCCTTCCGCCGTCTGTCTCCGACATTCCACCGCCGCTACCTAATTCCATGTTGCCGCCGCTTCCGCCGTCATCGATGACGTCTTTGACGACGCCACCACCATCGGGGACTTCCCTGGCCACGGTGGATTACGACCACTCGGCGGTAGTCGTGGACGCGGCCCCGACACCGCCGCCGACGCCTCGTCGCCTGGCATCGTACCGCCGGTTCGTCCATTCCACCCTTTGTCCCATGCCAACCTCTCGAGTAGGTCGCACACGCGCCACCTGACGACGTCGCGTCACCTCCACCACGTCGACGTCGGTGACGAGGGTGACGACGACGATGACGACGATGACGACGAATGTGACGACGGAGAAGACCTTGGCTTTTACCACTCACTGGTCACGCTGCTTGCGCGCCCGACCTTTACGCTCGTCGTGCTCGGCCTCTCGGCCATTTACTTTGTCGTAACCGGGGTCCAGTTTTGGTCGACCATCTATCTCCAAAAGAACTTTGACGCGTCGGTCGTTGTCGTGAATGGCCTCTTTGTGGTCGTGGCCGGCACGGGGCCGATCTGGGGAGTCTTTTTCGGCGGCGCGCTCATCGACCGCGCGGGTACGTCGTCGTCTCCCGATCCTCTTGTATCTTCTTTTCTAGGGGGGTACATGGGCCTCCGTCAACGTGCCAAAGCGCTTGGCATCTGTGTTGCCCTCGGCCTCGTCGCATTCCTTCTTGGGATTGTCACGACGTTCCTCCCCAGCCTCTACCTCCAAGCTGCGAGTCTCTGGCTCCTCCTCTTTTTTGGTGGCGCGATCCTGCCGTCCTGCACTGGCATCTTTATCAGCGCGACGCCCGTCCACCTCCGCTCGCTCGCGTCTTCGGTCAGCGTCATGGTCTTCAACTTTCTCGGGTGCGGGATGACGATATATATGTCTCATGACGCGGCGTAGCTATGCCTTGGCGCCGGCCCTCACGGGGTCGTTCATGGAGCTCATCCACCGCCACGCCAACGACCCTACGAGCTACTGGTTTGGATGCGACGAAGCATGCCAATACCGCGTCGGCTTTCGCTGCTGCCTCGCGTGGAGCGTTTGGTCGCTCCTCGCGCTCTCTGGCGCCTACGTCGTCGCGACGCGCCAAGCCGCCCTCCACGGACACAAGGCACCCCACTCGCCGTCGTCCGGAATGCATGAGAAACCCATCGCGATCATGATGCATTAGACGACGACGTGTGCGGGGACGATGACGACGTCCATATCGCAGGGATCATATATAATAACGTAATAGAGTCCACTAGAGAAGTATGTGCTTGCTGTTGCGTCCGCCGACACGGCATCGGCGGGGAGCCGTGGTCAATCTGTGTTGAGATCTTTGGAAAGACCTGCACTCTGGATTTGATTTCATGGAAATAAAGGACGAGATATTTGAATACCAGATCGGTATTTTTAATCCTATTTCCATGTCGATAGTTTCAATTAAAATAGCTTGTTCTTTGTATTATAGCGTTGGCCGCGTGTTTTAAATTTTGATTTCGATCGAGCTCACCAGCGCATTTGTGCAACATGAGCGACGACGAAGACTACGAATTCGAATACAGCGATGCCGACGACGATGACATGGGCGACGGCGAAAGCATCGAGGTGCAGATGGAGAACCAGTACTACTGCGCCAAGGGACTACGCGAGGAGAAGCAGCGATCCAGCGCAGAGGTCGAAGCGGCCTTCCAAGCGGTGCTCGACTTGGACGAGACGGGCGACTCGGTGTGGGGCTTTCGCGCGCTCAAGCAATTGATCAAGTGGGAGATCCGCCATCAAACGCTTGAAAATGCCATGCTCCATTACGAGAAGCTGCTCCATCGCATCACGAATAGCGCGACGATCACACGCAACATGGGCGAGAAGGGCGTGAACGGCGTCTTGGATTTCGTGTCGACGCATCCAGGGACGAATGCCGCGTCGGGTACGTGTGTATGTGTCTCCATGCTGTCATCTCGCATCCTCTTAGACGACAACGCATGGGCGATCCTGCAGCAATTTTACGAAACGACGCTCGCGACGCTCCAGCAAAAGGAAGCGCGCAACGAGCGCCTGTGGTTCAAGACCAACCTTAAGCTCGGAAACCTCCTCTTTGACCAGATGGAGCCCGGGACCGTCAAACACATGCAATTGTTGCGCATCATCAAGGAACTCTTGGCCTCCTGCGACGCCGCCGCGGCCGACGACGACGAGTCGGGCGGCGGCGGCGGCGCGACGAGCAAGAAGGACTCGCAGTTGCTCGAGGTCTACGCGTTGCAGATCCAGCTCTACACGGTCGAGAAAGACAACAAAAAGCTCGTCGAGCTGTACGAAAAGGCGCTGTGTGTGAAACCCGGCGTCGCGCACCCGCGCATCGTCGGCGTCATTCGCGAATGCGGCGGCAAGATGCACATGATGCAGGTGGGAGACTTTGAATCTCGATCTGGAACTTGGAGTAGGGCGAGTGGGACAAGGCACGCAATGCGTTCTTTGAAGGGTTCAAAAACTTTGACGAAGCGGGCGAAGCGCGTCGGTTGCAATGCCTCAAGTGGGTCGTCGTCGATGTTGGGTGGACACGCTCGATGACGTCGCATGCGTAGGTATTTGGTGCTGGCCAACATGTTGAGCGACTCCAAGATCAACGTGTTTGACTCGCAAGAAGCCAAACCGTACGAACAAGACAAGGAGATCACGGCCATGACGCAGCTCACGGACGCGTTTATGAACGACGACATTCGACAATTTGGTGCGCTTGACTTGAATTGAGGACCTGACATTGACAAACTTGGCGACAGAAACGATTTTGAATCGCAACCGCAAAACGATCATGTACGATGGCTTTATCAAGCACTACGTCGACAATCTCTTGCGCACGATTCGCAGCAAAGTAGCATGTTGCCAACATGCAATCATCTGACCGTCTCGTCTAGGTCGTCTTGAAGATCCTCAAGCCGTACCAAGTCGTGCGCCTCTCATATATTGCGGCAGTAGGGGGATCCTTCGTCTCGTTCCATCGTCCCAACGTCGTCGTCATCGTCCTAGGAACTCAATGGCATCGACCGCGCCGACGTTGAACAGTTGCTCGCGGCATTGATCCTCGACGGCAAGATCCGCGGCCGGATTGACCAGATGCAAGGGCTGGTCGTGCTGCACTCGTCGTACATGCTGCCACGTCATCGACTTGAACTCATTATGTGTGGTGTACTAGGGAGAAGAGCGACACCAAGAAGCTCGGGGCGGCCCTCAACGCGTGGACGCAGTCGCTCGAGGCGTTGCGGCGGCAATTGCACGACAAGCTCTTGCCCGAAGTCGCTATTTAAAAGACAAAACGATCGATGATTGGTCCGTGGGCATCCAATCCGAGTGTCGGATTTGAAATCACACGTTTCAATTGGCTAAAGTGAAACAAGATCTTTCCTCAGGCTTGGAACACGACCGCGACCATGACCCAGACAACGGTGAGCCCTTCGGGGTACGGCACGCCCTTGACGGCGAGTCCAAACTGCGCGCGGGCGCTGGGAAAGTGGATGATCTCGCGCCCGACGACATCCGCGACGAGTTGACGCTGGACGGACGCGACGTCGGTGCCGCTCACGGGAAAGCCCTTGAATGTGTGGCCAAGCGGGACGGCGTGTTGGATGCTGCTCTAGCGACCCAGTGAGAAGACGATGAACAACGAGAGTATCCCACCTGAAAGTAGACGTTGTCGACGTTGGCCACGCCGTAGACACGCTCGAGCTCGTACGACGTGAGAGCGATGCCCATCGTGTGCCCCAATGCATCGTGCCAGTGCGTGGCCATGCCCAGGGCAGTCTGCCGCGTCGATTCTACCCACTCGCGAAAGGTCCGTTCGAGGTCGATGGTGGTCGGGGCGAGCGGCGGCCGCAGCGCAATGGGTGGCTGGGACGGCACTTGCGCGACGAGCGCCGTGTCGAGCAGTTTCCAGAGACGGCTGTTCTCGACCGTCCAATCGAGGTGCGGAACCGTGACGCCACGTTGGCAGTTGGCGTAAAAGGACGTGTTGTTGAAGAGACAGTCGAGGCGGTCGTACGGACACTCGGGCGACGACGCGACGATGCGGTCCCCGGTCACGGGTTCCCACAGGTCCACGCTAGAATCAGATGGAATCAGATGCTGGCGATTCAGATGCGGGAGAATCAGATATCGTACTTTGTCTTGAAGACGGTGGCGACCCACGCATGTCGCACGGCCCGCCCCCCGCCATGGCCCGCCGGTGGCCGCCTCGTCCCCAGACACACAAACACGGGCAAGCCAAAGCCCAAGAGCAACGACGCGAGAAGGATCTAGACTCAGACTCAGATGTCCGAATCAGATATCATATTTGTGACCCACGGCGTGTTCTTCGCAGTCGCCGTGGCCAAGCGCGAGAAACGCCGGGAGCGAGTGCCAGCACGCGTCGCGGCCCGAGCCCACGGTGGCCGCGCGGACAAATGGAATCAGCGACACAAAGCGCGCGGCTTCGCTCGGGGTCGTCAGCCACGGATCGCGGAGCGGCGTCACGTACGCGCATACCTGCGTCCATGGGATCAGACTCAGATTGAGTCAGATGGACGACCGTACGAGGCGGTATTTGTGGCACTCGTCGGGGGCAAAGAGCCGGACCCAATGCGGCTGCGTCGTCGCGGCGATGGGTGGCTCTTGACCATCCATCGATGTGTATTCGGCCCACCACTGCTTGCAGTATTGGTACACATGTGACTGGCAGCCATGGAGTCGCAGCTGCTCCTTTTGGAGCCATTGCTTGGCTTCGTGCACGATGGCCGTGGATTTCCGCAGTGGCGGCGTCACGTCCACTCGAATGTCGAGGATACCTATATGGTGTCGGGGGATTGTGACACAGAATGTCGGGGGGTTGGACGACCTACCAACGGGAACTTTGAGGGGCCCTTCGAGTGTGACGGGAAAGTGGACGGTCGGGTGTGGGGACGCGAGCCACTGGCGCCAGTCGACGGTTTGGGCGGCCACGAGCTCCACCGACAGGTCGCGCCACGTATCTGATCCAGCGGTCTACAAGACTCAGACTCAGAATCAGTCGAGGCATACCGTCACAACTTGGGTGTGCTTGGTGACGGTCCAGTGTAGCGGTTCCTGAATCCCACACAGCGCTTCCCACTTGGCCATGACTTGAAAGGACATGGACGTTGATGGCACATGCAGCGGCGCGGCAAATACTTCGTCAAAGGGCGGGTCGACGCCGCACGCGACGGCGCGCGAGTGAAACCGGTGGCCTTGAAAGGCCAAGTGAACTCGGAGGACCGTTCGGGTGGTGCTATTGCTTGTGGGTGGTGTTGACGTCATCAGGTGGTCAACAAAGGCTCGGCCGCCCAGGACACGGACGGTCAGCGTCATCCGGTCGTCCGAGGTTGCCACGTCGTGCGTCATCGTCCCTGATCCGTGGAGGGGTAGGATCTGCATGGACGCAATCAATTGCTGGACGACGTCGCTCTCGAGCACGTTGTGGAGCACGTCGTCAACGGCATGCGCAGGATCGCCGCCGTCTGGCGCTGGATGGACTTCGTCCATGGTGGGCAGAGGGACATGGGCTTCGATGAGTTGGCGCAGCTGGGCATAAATGCCTTCGTCGCGCAACTTGGTGTCGATGAGCGACCGCAACACCGCCGTCTTGTCCATGCCCCCGTGAAGTGTGTTGGCGGTTACTGTGTCCCTCCAAGATATGGACAAAAGGGTGTTTGGTTGGATCGCTTGAAATATGAAGTCGTGAGGAACGAGATGTTCCATCTTGTTGGGAGTGCGGGAGCTCAAAGTCCAACAACCAACGACAACCCATGTGCCATCAAGTACTACTCAGCGGACTGTCGTCGATATATACATGATATATTTAATTAATGTGGATTCTAGACCGCCGACGGCGGCAGCGCTTTGCCGAGGCCATTGTTGTACTCGTCGGGGTAAATCTCAAGCCATGCAGCGTGGAGGCGTGCGTAGTGGTCGGGGTGTGTGAGCTGCCAGCTGGCGGGGTCTTCGGCCCAGAGGACAAAGACGGTCGTGACGGCGGCATTCATGAGACCCATGAAGAGACTGTTGACGATGTAGCCGACGAGGAACGCGCAGGCCGCGACAATGTATTCGGGGCGCGATACGCCGGGAAAGACTTGGTTGGACACGTCGGCGCCGATCGTATGCAGTGCGATCCAGGCCGAGATGGCGCCCACGAGGAGATTCCCGAGGAAGAATGTGTACCCGACGAGGTCGTCGTTGACCAAGGCGGTCCAACCCTTGGCGGCAAACATGGACGAGACGTGGCGGCCGGCAGTGACAAAGCTAAAGCCGTGGATGCCAACGTACGTGAACGCAAAGCGGTTGAAAGTTTCCATGGCGCTTTCGATGCATCCGACGATGCACGAGACACAGCAGAGGAGGCACGAGAGCGCGCCGTTGCCTCCTTGCGCCGTGGCCGCCTGCAGCATGTTGATGACCATGCGAATCGTTTCGAGGATTGCGACGATGAGCGAGCCAAAACAAATGCTGCCAAGGTTGAGCGTGAACGCGCGGAGCCAGCTCGATAGGACGATGCACGGCACGGCGGCGTTGTTCTTCCACGACGCAACCGACCCCGCCACCGTCGTGGCCACGACACCGTCCACGACCAACGCGCCCCAGAAAAAGACGAGCAACATGGCAATGAAAATCCCAATGAACCCGCCCGTGTTGAATGTCACGGTGCACGCATCGGTCGCGTAGAGGGCCTTGTCCGAGCATTCAGGCGCAATGACAATGTACTTCAACTTGTTGAGCAAGCCAAACGTCCCCGCAATCCATGCCACGCCCCACGCCAACTGCACCGCGACCATGACAATCACAACCACAAACATCACGGGCAATCGAAAGAGAGAACTGCCCGCGACCTTCAAGTGTTTGGCGGCAAATTTCACGCGATGCTACAGACACACATGAGACTCGAGGGACTTTAGGAGCAGCACACGTACGCGAATGCAATAGGTGTAGAGACCCATGAGCAAGGCCATGCCGCCAAAGACGGCCGCGGGCCACCAATAATACTTTTGCCCGAGGTCGTGGAGACGCTTGGTCATGAAAATGGCGGCCGCAACGCAGGATGCAATCATCGCCAACAACGCGACCCAGATCACGAGTTCCCCCGCAACCATCATGATCAAGATCCACACGATCGACAAGACGGTCGAGGTCGCACCCGCGTATGCCGCGTACTTGAGCACCATACGAAAGCCCGTGGTTTCGCCGAGCCCGCGGACGTCCGAGAGGTCCGCCAATGTAGAGCCGTAACTCGCCGCAAAGAAGACAGTCATCCCCACGAGGCCGAGGAAGATGATGAGGAAGAAGACATCGTTGCATTCGCGCTTGGGGCCGTCGTTCTGGTACGCGCCTGTCGGGGTGCGAGGTTCACTGCGCGCCATCGTCGTCACCTGTGGGGCTCGCTTCAAAACAAGAAATGCGCGCCTTCATGTTCCCGCACCGCATACCACGGCGTGTCCAACACGAGTTGGGGCAAAGAAAGACGGGCGACACAGTATAGTTTAATCTAGTGAAAAGATCCGACTGTCGTGTCCTCGTGAATCTTATTTTATCACTTTGGATTTGTATACCACATGCGATTCGGCGGTTTAAAATATATCGAACAATGAAAATCAAATCGCCCGGCGACGGCATTTGACTTGGTTTTTGTATGGCGTGTCGAGGATGGGATGTCTGGTCGTGAGAATTGGACAGCGCTGTGCCAAAGTTTGATGTAATTTTTTGCCACTGACCACCGTTGGTCGAGTGGGCGCGTGGCACCCAGGCCGACCGCGATACAAGAACAGTCAGTGTGGATGCAAAAGGTTGCACCTCGTGGACATCAACGGTGCAACCAAGTGCTTCAATCGAGGGACGAGCGCCCTGTTGGGAAGAACGAGGCGGAATACCCCTGAACTGAGATGGAAATTCACAAATATCGCCAAAATTCGACTGAAATGTCATCAATCCCTACTAAGTACAGTATAATGATTTGCAATTTCAGGATGAATAAGCTCGGTTGAATCAAGCAACCGGAGTTTTTGAAATCAATTATATTATTCGGGTATATTTTAGAATTGTTGTAGTCGAACTTAACAAGGTTTCTAAATGTCTAAATGCAGTCCTTGTCGTCACGAGACATGGCATACAAATAGATGCATCAAACATACATTTGAATTGTCCACGTCAAATTGAACATCATTCTTAACGATCTAAACTCCAACCAATCCAATGCATCCATTCATAATTGCATCCACCCCATTGGCCCCACAAAATCCTGACGGCCATTCACCCATTGAATTTTGCTCTGCTTTGTCAACACAGCAATGCTTCCTCCAGTACCGCCTTGACATGCCCAAGAAGGTGGTTCTCTTGGCCCCTCCATGCTTTCGATTGTCATCGTGATTAATGGCGCATATATGTTGACCCCTGCGATATAGACGACTCATACATCGCTGCCTGTCGCACACACGAAGGTGTTGTAGTAAGCATCGCCCAATCATACTAGATGACGACAACGATGCCAGTCGCTTCAACTGCAGCAACGAGGCATTGCCTTGATTTCGCTTTCGTCTTTGCCAGTGGCGGCGGCGGCGGTCTTCTCGTCATGCACCATAAGCCAGCCACCATCAACAACAAACAATGTTTTGATTGCGTCGATCGAGGCGATCGCGTATCACGCATCAAGAAGCAGACTACGGCAGGCGGCCGCGCCATATGCGGTGATTGTGATTCGATTTGACCCCACTCATCACAAGCAGGTCGCACGTCATGGTGAGAGGTCATATCCTGTAGATGTGTGGTTTTAATAGGATATTTTATATACAAATTGATTATACTATACACAGGAAGAAATCAAATATATTCAATATGAGAGCCCCATTTGAAATATAAATGATCAAAGGACTGCCCAACTGATACGAAATCGACCTCTTCGATGGTATAAAAATGTCTCGATTCCTTAATATGCATTTTCAATTCTCACAACCCTCTTCAATCGCTGGGTCGTTGTCATACGCATGTACTAGCCACGGCTAGTAGCTAGGTTCAATAAAACACACTTGGCACTGTATAAAACAATCGCCGAATGTTGGAAGCTGCATTCCCCCCTTCTCCTTCAACTTTAGGATTGCGCTGGGCGGCTTGATCGAAACCCTGGTTCCAAGACCTGCAGTCTGGGGTTCGATAGCCATCCACTCTTATATAGTCGAGCCAATCGAGTTGCCCCATTTTCAACCCATTCTCAAACAACATGCAGGACACACTGCAGGGCACCCGTCGTGTCGTCGCGGGTTTCAACAACATGTTGCACGGTCAGTCCCCCCTCCCCTTTATGAGCTCTTGTCAACCCCCACACCAATGAACACAGGGGGGTTCAATCGAATCTCACCCCTGCACCGTGCAAAGCTACTCGGGTCTAGTCGTTGCCTTGGGTGACCTCTTGGCGATAGAATGCCATTGCGGAGGTCCTCCTCAAGCAGGCAGAGTCCGTGTGCATGTGTTTTCTCTCTGCTCGGTGGATGCCGAAGCACGGCGACGTTCGCGGCACATGATATCGCCGCCCCTGTCGCAAACAGTTTTAAACAGTATGTTTTAAACAGCTACTACCGAGAGGCCGTGGGACCGCGCCAACATCCGGAGGCGTTCTGGCCCGAATTACCAACATTCATGAGACCTACACTCTGACTGGCCGCCGATGATTGGCCGTTGGAAAGTGGTGTGTTTCGGCGAATATTATTATTATTCTCGGACTCGGCGAAGAAGAAGAAGGCGGCGTTCAGCACCGACCGGCAGCAGGAAGACGAGAAGACGAGAAGACGACCCCCTTCGGTGCATGGAACGCTAGAGCATGCGACTAACCAACCTGAACCAGCACGTCACCGCGCACGCGCGGACGGCGCTGCACCCTTCCTCGTCTTCGTCGGCGGGCGGCACCAGTCTCCCCGCGACTCCCTCGCTCGCGCGGGCGGCGGCCCACCCGTCGTCGTCGATGCATGACGTCCCACATCACCCAGCGCGCCTGGGATCGTCCAACAACGTATGGGTGCCTCTGCCGCCGCCCATGGCGTCTCTCGCGAGTGTTCGCGCCGTGTCCCCGGCAGCGCATCCATTCCACACAGAATCCTCGGTCCCGTCATCATCGACGTTGATGTCGGCGGCATCGGCGGCGACCCCGGCGATCGACAACCCATTTGAATCGTGGTTCCAACACACAAAGGCGGCGGCGACGCCGCCTGTCCCAAAGAAACCTCGACGAACATTCGACAGCAGCGACCTCTCGCTGCTACCGCCGCCGCCCTTTCTCTCGGCGTCCCCGTCCATGAGCCTTGGCGACTGCACAGACAACGAGATGGAAGTGGACGACGACGAAGATCACGACGACGACGACAACATCCTCTCCCCCGAGCGGCTGAGGCGGCACAAAGCCATTGTCGACGCGCAACTCCACTTTCGGTGCATGGAGCTCGACTGCCTCCTCGACTGCGACATTGGCCTCCCGCCGCCGCCCGTGCTCGCGCGCGCCCAAGCCCAGATGCTCTTGCATCACGAAGCGGTTGCGGTCGCGTGTCAAAAGTGTGGTGCGGTTGAAAGCATCACGATTTCGTATTAAGTTATTGCGGCGGCGGCAACAAGCGCGGCGTGCGATCGCTGTGGCGGCGGACTTATCCACCTAATGGAGATTGTTGTTCCTCATGTTGCTGCGATGCCGATGCACAGACGGCAGGCCGCGCGAGGAGACTGGCGGCGGTGGCCTCGGACCATCATGCACCAGACATGGACCGCAAGTGAGTGAAGGTGATTGCTTGCTTCATCCCCGGACGATCACAACGACCCAGCGGCGGTGGCGATATGTGTGTGCGACACTAAGCGAGATAACTCATTGAACAAGGATGATGTATTCTCTTTGATCATGTCGGCTGTAGTTAGGGGATGGGACATGCTTCTGTGTTGGTCGTCTGGAATGATCGCGCGATGCACATGCGCAGCGACCCCAATCGCCGCACGCATGCCGGACCGTTGGATGCAGACGTGAGGCCGCGCATGCGATGAGAGCCTCGACGACGGACCGTCTTGCGTGCGGCTGTTTCGTCGGTCGGTCGCCCCCGACCCTCCTTTGCTTCCACCCACTGCTGGAACGATGGTCCTCATTGCAAGTCAACCTGCACTTTTGGTCTTGCTTGCAACAACAGGAAGATGCATGTTTGTGGGTATTCGTTCCAGAGAGTGGTTTCTTCTGGATTTCTCGACACCATCACCTCCGCCGCCGCCGCCGCCATCTCGGTAGTGTCTCTGCGGTCGAGGCAGTGGAGGTGCATGAGACCAGCTGGTTACTCACCTCTACATGCAACAACGTGATTGGCTAAAAAGAAACGTCGCAGCTTTTGATTGGTGGAAACTGTAAAAACACGGTTTCGCAAAGAACGTCGCGCAGAGGCGGTCATTGTCTTCTTGCTCACATTGAGTAAGATGCGCCACATGCGTGTGCTCCTCGCATGTATCCTTCTCGTTGCATGTACGATGTCGTCGATGCGCACGCGCTGATTTTCCTCATCTCCGTCCTGTAGATGCGTGGGCGGCCGACACCCCCGCGCCGACGACACCCACCGTCACGACCGTTGCGCCGGGGACGACGCTGCCGGCCACGACACAAGCCGGCACAACGGTGGTGCCGACCACGACACCCGCGGGCACCACACAGCCGCCAGCGACGACCAAGGCGACGACTGCACCCCCGGCCAGTACAACCCCTCTGCCCGCGGCGGCCACTACCCCAGTGCCGCCGGTATCGACCCCTCCCACCACGACACCGCCGGCCGCCGCCGCGGGAACAACCCCGCCCGTGACAACTCCAAGCTTGACCACAAGCGCCACATCCACCTTGACGCCGAGTCTCAATTCGACGAAATCGCCGTCGACCAACTCATCGGCAACATCCACGTCCGACGCCAAGACGGGGTTCTTCCGCGCCGATAATGGGGCGATGTGGGGAACTTTTGCCGCGGCAGGACTTGTCGGGACGATCATCGTCGTCGTGCTCCTGCGGCAGAGCAACAACTCGGACAAGGACGACGACCATGATGGCGGCGGCGGGCCGTCTCCGATGAAATCGGTATGGATCCTCGTCTCCTCGTGGTGCTATCCTTGCTCATCCTCCAACGAATCTTTAGTTTACTGGCAACCATGCCAACGATCCATCCAAGAAGGCATGGTCGACCCCCGCGGCCGTCTTGCCGCCCGCGCAACACCCGCCGCCATCTCATCCACCTCCCCCAACACTCGACACTGTGATTGCCATCAAGGCTGGCATGCCATACAACCATCAACCTCCATCAGGCTACGAGTCGACCGAAATACATGCCGGCTACCTCCATCCCACGTCAGCCTCGGCCACAACCAACCCCCAGCCCCGCAAAGACTCGACGCCGATGCTGGAACCCCATTCAGTCGTGTCCCAGCGCTACTCGGCCGATTCGGACGACATGCAGATCCGCCGCACCAACCAAAGCGAAGATGCATTCACGACCAACGAATGGGCGGTCGCCGCCGGCGTCCACAAACTCCGGCCGTCATCGATGGACTCGGATGACATTGGCGACGCCCGCATGAGCTACGCGTCGACGGCTATGTTTGAGCGCGATTCGACAGCGTCGAGTCGGTACTCGCACTCGTACAGCATTGCGAGCGAAGGCGAAGGACAGTATCATGGTCACAAAGCCGGCGCCGCTGCGGGGAAGCGCGATTCGTTCGAGTTGTAGACGTACCGACGAGTTTATTTATTCCGTGGTTGATGGGTGGTCAGGATACGCAATCGCAGTCGAGTTGTGTTGATGGTGTAATCAATGTATTCGTGTGTCGACAGATTGTTGGCTCGAGATGAGCGTCAGAGGGTCGTGGGCCGAAAATGTCGAGCAGAATTACCTTTCCTTTGATCGTCCGGATATATCCGGATGTGTCGCTTCACATTTTGACAGGTGTGTGTGGCCAGAGAATTCAAGGCAATCCAATCTCACGACAGAGTGCATTTCATTTCTGAGAGTGAGATTCGACCCGACCTTGTATTGAAACGATGCATGCATGCATCGAGAGGAAGGGACATTGAACCCCGCGATGGCATGGCAGGCCCCACCACAACACAGTCCCATCGATGGGACCTACCAAACAGCTCAACGTTCCAACGACAGAGAAATTCAAACGACATTGCGACAAGACGACTTGCGCCAGCAATGAGTTTTGCGTGCGAGAGCCGGACAGCCGCGTGCGTAGCTTTTGACTGACAGCTCATTTTTGATTTTGCCAAACAGAATGTCATCGACGACCAAAGACCTTGGCATCGTCCCACAAGACCTGTGCCCGCGGCACCTCTGGGTCGATGGCCGGTCGGCATGCCACGTCTGCTCCAAATCGTTTTCGTTTTTCCGGAAGCCACACCATTGCCGCATGGTACGTATTGTCCTGGCCCTTTTGAGTGACCGACCATGTAGTGTGGCGATATGTTTTGCAAACCTTGTTTGGTCTTCAAGAACATGCACATCCATGACAACGTGGTGTCGATCCCGCTCTGTCGATGTTGTGCGTTCGCGAGCCCGGCCTCCGCAATGACGACGACGACAGCAACGGCCATGTCGCGCTCGTCCGATGACAACGCGGCATCAACCCTCCAAACCATGTACACATTGCAATTGGCCAATGAGAAAGCACAGCCACCAGCGTCCACGAATCGACCCAAGCTAGTGGACCTGTCGTACGTGGCATCGCTGGCGTAGCCTTAAGCGTTTGTCTGACCAAGTAAAAGCATGTCAAAAACAAGCGCTTCAATGGATTTGGCGGTTTCAATGTGGGAAGCAGTTCCGTGGGGCAGACAAAGGCACGAAAGATGAGAGACCAAGGTGGAGGGGGTCTTTGGGACTAGTAGTTGTTTGGTTCATCTCAAGTATAGACTCGGTTAGGCCCCGGCCAAGACAATGGATATCCCATTATTCAGAGATGGTACAACAATATTATAGATATTGTTCATTAATAATTTCAAGATGATCAATGACAGCTTGGCCGAGCGGTTAAGGCGATAGACTAGAAATCTATTGGGGTCACCCGCGTGAGTTCAAATC
>VJMH01000068.1:0-30367 GCA_009835185.1 Aphanomyces stellatus
AATGTAGGTCCTACCTTGCCCAGTTGAAGTCAGCAAAAACACACCTTGTGAGAGCCAGTCCAACTCGGATAACTAGTATACATTTCGTGACTTTTGAATGTTAGTTATCGTTACGTTTCCGCTTTGATCTCGACGGTCGATTTCGTCTCAATTCGTGCTCGGTTTTAACAGCAGGTTCGGGCTTGAACGACTCGAGGCAAGGTTCGCATTTAATCGACGGACGTTCGGTTACTGGAGTATTTTCTCGATTAGCAGCCTTGGCCACATCAAAGGAAACGCCACGATTGTTTGTAGTAAATCCCTGCAGCGTTACGTTGCAGTCCGTCGTCTTGCGAATCATTGTCCCTTTGAGCACTTTGATGCCTTGTTAGGTTTAGAAGAATGTTTTGAAATGCAGCAAATGCGAAGTCCCATTCATTTCGTCCAGCGACGTGCCGCACATTTCCACGAATTTGGTCGTTTGACTGGCCGGCCCAAGAAAAGCTTGGACAAGGCACAACTTGACAAAGGATTTAGAACAACGTTAAAGGTGCAACCAAGTAGGATTGGCATGCTGCCCGCGATAGTGATAGAAGGCGAAACGACGGAGAAGAAGATAAAAAATCAAGGTGAAGGCACGATAGTGAGGATAAAAAGCCATGTCGTCGATCGTACCGTTACTCACTACGACGGCAAACAAGTCGACGTTCTCGCTCCAGGTCACAAGAGCGACGAGAACATCGTTCTGTCTTGCCAGCATTTTCGCCCCAGAAGCCGTGATCGTGCTCAAGCAATTCGTCGAACTGATGAGCCACGAGTGTACAGTTGCTCGAGACCTCAGGGCAGACGAGACGATTCTCAAGCACTACAGAATCAAATGTCCAAGTGATTTGCCTGTCGATGTCGTTGCCAGATTCAAGTGTGATTGGAAGTCACATTGATTATGTTCGACCAATTAATATCGGTATCATCAAGGCCACGATCTCGAGCATGGCGCGCCGTATTGTTGTGGTTTGAAATCCTGGTATTGGTAAGACGTTACGCAATTTGAAATTCTCTTGTGGTGGGCACGTCGAGAGTACCCCATGTCGAATTTTCAACGAATTCTTGGATGGCATTGATGTGATCGTCCGTTTGGAACGAGACAACCAGACCGATTTATTCGTCAAGAGATAGACTCCATTATCGAATCGAGGGCAGAGATCGGCTACCTCCCTTGGCTTCATTGAATTTCAAATCGACCTTGCTCCTCTAACGAGCCCAGTGAATCCAAGCAAAAGATCAATCAGTGTGGTATTTGTCTCGGGCGCGTATGGACAACAGTCCCGTCGTTGCCAACGCGGTTCAAGGAATTCTCGAAATATGACTGTGGAGTGAGTTATTTGGCATGCGCGAACGAAGAGGAACTCCTGTATATCGTCGTTCACTATCCTGGACATAATCCTGCGTGAGAAGTTTGGCTGATGATATTGTCAACAACTTCAGTCGGCCAATCCAAAACGATTCAATCTCACAGATTGAATGCATTTTATAGACACACGGGTCCTGCCTCGTGCCTCGGATGACTATTGCATACTTTCGTGACATTTTCAAAGTTTTTTATCGTCTCGTTTTCGCTTTGATCTCAACGAGATCGATCGTCGAGATTCTTGCTCGGTTTTTGCAGCAGGTTCGGACTTGACCGCCTCGATGCGGGGTTCGCTTTTAATTGACGGACTTGGTTGCGACATTTTTTGCTCGATTGCAGCCTTGGAGAGACCAAAGGTACCCCCGCGGCTATTCGCAGTGTTGAGGTACACACAGCGGACAATCAAACCGGATTTTCGACGGAGGTCGCTTTGTGCTGTCCACAAAACTCAGTACGGCATTGGCTTTGTCGTTCAGAGCTTTCTTTTTGCTCATTTCTGCGCCGTTGAGCACCGCTTGGGCACCTTCCTTTTTCATCTTGCGCGCCGACATTTCGTGGCAATGGGTGTCGGTGATCGTGGGCAACCATGATGTCGATCTACAATCCCACTTGTCAATTCGACCGCTCAGCGATATGCCATGCGGGTACTTGGCAGTATAATTCAGTTGCGGGTGGGCCTTGAAGTAGTCGCTGTTGAGGGCCTGCGCCGCCGAGAATCGCCGCCGAGGGTCAATTTGCAGCAGTTTGTCCAACAGGTCGACAAATCCCTTGGGCAGCGTCACGTTGCGATCCGTCGCCTTGCGGATCATCGTCCCTTTAAGCACGTTGGTGCTTTTTTTATTTTGGATGAATTTCTCGAAATGCGGCAAATGCGAAATCCCATTTACTTCGTCCAGATGCGTGCCGCACATTTCCACGATCTTGGCCATTTGATCCGTGTCAGTCTTGGCTTGGAACAACGGCCGGCCCAAGAATAGCTCGGCAAAGACACAACTACTCGAAAAGGGATTTCAAAATAAGTTAAAGACACAAACAGATACCCAATGCTCCACATGTCGACACTGGCGTCGTAGTCGGTCGATCCTAGGAGCAGCTCCGGGGCGCGATACCACAGTGTGACGACCTGAAAGGGCTCTGTTATTCAAAAGACTGAAAATGAACATGCACACCTTGTTGGTCAGCTTTGTGATCACTCGGAGGGTCCTGGCCAACCCATAGTCGGCCAGCTTCACGCTGTAGTCGGGCGTGAGTAAAATGTTGGATGTCTTGATGTCACGGTGGACAAAGTCGCGGTCGTGCATGTACTGGAGGGCTTCAAGCAACTGCTTCATGACATATTTGATGGCAAGGTCGGAGAAGGAATGCTTGCTTTGCAGCAAACCGGTCAAATCGTGCGAGACGAACTCGAGGACCAAGTAAATGCTGCCATTCGAGTAGTCGCTCGTTGTCTCCTTGCTCGGAGCCTTGGATTCATCCTCGTCTTCGTCATCTTCGTCTTTTTGCTTGCTCACGACAATTTCCTTCATCTCAACGAGGTTCGGGTGTTGAAGGGACTTGAGTGCAATGATTTCGCGAAGGGTGGTCACTGGAACGCCTTCAGATTCATTCAAGGTCTTGATCTTCTTGAGCGCCACGATTTCTCCTGTCACGCGATTTCTGGCTTCGTATACTCGTCCATACGTCCCCGCGCCAATGCATTTGACCTTCGTGTACTTCTCGGAACAAGGCGTGCCATACTCCATGCTGACTGCGTTCAATATTCATCCTGGACCCTGTCCTCGAACACGGAATATCCGGTTAATGAATCCGGATAATTCTTTGGACCTTGTGATATGCGGTAAGTTGCTGAAGGGGGGCAACATGGAACACTTGGACAACTGCGTCGTCCAAATGCGGGCTTGTGCGAACAAGGTACCTCGCTCAGTTGAGTGCGTCTTCACCATTCTCGATTAGCTTCGCAGCTCGAAGATCGCTCTGTCGTCCGCTTATCTGGAAATGAAAGGACGAGAATTGCCCCCAATATTGACAGTATGACTGCTTCACGTTCCTTTCCTCAAGAGGCGATGTAGAAGTCACGATTGGTATTTGAAATGGAAGAAAAGGAAGAAGATGTTATGGAAAAGAATCGAAGAAGGTTTGATGCATGCATAAAACAAGGTTCTCGATTTTTGGGGAGCTTGGGCTCATGTTGTTGCTGCAGCTGAGGATATGACTGAGAAATTGCTGGCCGAAAAGAAGCAATTGGAGAAAGAAATTCGCCGACAGTCCCAGCAGTTCCGCCAGGTGCTGGAGGAGAGGGATGCGGACGTGCAGGTAAAGCTACCTTCTCGTGATGTCATGCTGAAAATTATACTGTAGATTGAATACGCGAAAATGTTGAACGAATTGAACGACCATCTCACCGATGCGAAGCAAGTACGTACTCAATAGTCCGGATTCAGCTAATCTGCTGCGTACAGCAACTAGATTCTGCAATTCAAATCCGTGATTCCAAAACAGACCTCGTGAAAAATCTCCCTTCTCCGTCGCTTGCCACAGAAGCAGACTTGCACGATTACCATACCCTCCAGGTAAGCAGTTTATCAGCGCTAACGGACCTTACTTTATTACCAGCAACAAGTGGCTATGAAGACAAATGAAGTATCGGCGCTCCATGAGCAATTTCTCGCGTTGGAGGAAGAATTGACACGTCCGATAAAACGAAAAGCTGATGCGCTGGACGAGTCGCAATCCGCTGCGAATTACGAACGAGGTAAAACTGACAGGATGTGTTATCCTAACTTTGTGGCTTAGAACTCGCAGAATGCAAAGAATTGCAGGGCGAAATTGAACTTCTCAATGAAACCGAACAGAACTTCAAAGATCAAGTCCATTTGTAGCCATGAATACGTTATGGTAATCGTTTATTGTAGGCAAATCAACGACGCTTGCTGGAGATTCAGCAAGAAGAAAATGCCAAACTACTCGACGAAATTGAAGCCGTAATGAAACCTTTCCGAGATGAATCGTTGTTAATTTGTTATTTTAGGTCGAGCAAGAGAAAACGAATGTTGAAAATACACTCGAGCAATTATCGATCCGATTGCAATCCCAATTCCGCGTGCTGGCCGCAACTTCTGCGTCTGGTGCTCTGATGACGCGGTTGTATTCGCTCGTCACGGGGACGCAAGACCCGATTGCCCTTGGTGAATTTCTCCAGGTATGTCGACAACAGAACAATAGAGGAGACAATATTTATTGCGTAGTTATGCCCGAACCAAGCGGAAGGAATGGAAGCCATTGATCTGCTAGTGCAAGTAGGTGTCGTAGAATTGGAAGGCATGCAAATCAGAAAAATAAAGTAAAATGAAGCATCATGAAATTAATCAGGTTGGTCTCATGTTCTTGCGGCCACTTATACAGTGGGGACGCATACTCAGAAACGAGGAATTCCATCAAGCAATCTTGATGAAATTAAATCATTTGCTTCAATATTCACGCAACATGAAATTGCAGTCCTCAAAATGCCTCAAGAAATTTGGGTTTTCCGCACCACAAAGTTTCAGAGTATATTAAAGTTTGTTGAGCTCTCACAGGCATCAAGCAGAGGACAAGCACACAATTCAAATGAGCAGACATGAAATTCACACAATACACATTCATACAAATCCATCCCTTCAATGCCTCAAGAAAAGTTGGGTTTTCCGCACCACAAAGTTTCAGAGTATATTAAAGTTTGTTGAGCTCTCACTGGCACGGGATGGATTGAAAAATCAAAAGCAAGCAAAGCCAAACGTCGATGAGATGAGGACCGGGCGCTTGAGCAGGTAAGATGAAACAAGACACGATACACACCATCGAAAAGTCCCTCTTGTTCTTTGAACTTAGTTTTCCGGAATGTCAAGTTCACCTTCGTCGATGCGGCGTTGGATCTCGGTGGGGGCTTCACCGTTGACGGTGCAGCCAAGAGAGTTGGCCGTGCCGAGCATTTCCTTAACGGTACCAGACAAATGGCGAGCCATGGAGCGCGAGCGCATGGTGCGGGCAATGTCAATGACGGTTTCCAAAGTCAAGTTACCATCGTGCTTGATGTTCTTGACCTTCTTGCGGTCACGCGGGGGTTCCTTCAAGGCCTTCACGAGGAGCGAAGACGCAGAGGGGATGAGAGAGACCGTGGCGACACGGTTGACAATGGTCAACTTGACCGTGACGCTCAAACCCTTCCAGTCTTGGGTGGCCTTGCAGATATCTTCACCCACCTTCTTGGGCGAAAGACCGAGGGGACCGACCTTGGGGGCCAAGGCAGACGCGGGGGCGATTTCACCACCGGTCGTACGCAAGACGACAATCTTTTCTTCGCCAGCAGGAGGAGGAGGAGCCATGGTGGAACTTTGAGAGACTGATGGCAAAAATTCCAGAATGCAAATCGTATTGGATGGAGTATGCTCTGCTCTTTTGGTTGGTCGCTGCGAGCCAGCCAAACGGACCAATCAAATCCATTATTGTGCCTGGAATTAAATTAAAATTCGGCCATTGGATGCCGAAAATAAAAGTTAAAATCGGATAAAATTACCTAAATAGAGGCGGCACCAAGCAGTGGTTGGGCACGACTATTTCCCTGTCCAAAACAAATACCTTTCAATATATAATACCTGTCAGAATGAATACAGATGCTGGAAAGGTCGTGCACAAGTTGCGATCCTCAAGGGATGTGGGGAAACCTGCTCCGTGAACGAGGAGGCTGGGGCGGTCTCGCGGATGTGGAGATGACGCCCCGCACCATGCAGCAGCAGCGTGAGCGAATTCAGTGCAGGAAGGCTCATCTCTGGACTGTCTTCAAGTCATGGAGGTATTCGACGCTGCGAAAGAAGGAAAAGCGCGACAGACATCGATTCACTGATCAGGAGCGAGACATCAAGTTCATCTACGAAGTAGAGTACACATACGTCCGTGGAACGTACTTGGACGATACCTAGGAAGGCTTGTTGCTCCACGATCTACTGACCACGACAGACAAGAGCATTCTGGACCATCGACTCGACTTTGTCATGTACATTTACAATCAAATCCACGCCCTTGGCGAGGCATACACATGCGAGACGAGCATCGACCGGCAGGTAACGCAAGCACAGCGCTCCTTCGTGTGGTCTTCAATGGCATTTCAAAGTAGATGCGAACGGTGCTTCATTACGCCGTGCTGCTCGAGTGGGACATTGACGACATCGCTTGGGTCGTAAGGCTATACCCCGATGCCGCGGGCATGAAAGATTGCGACGTAACTCTCTCCCCATGTTCAACGACAGGTGACGGTGGACTCAGGGGTTTTCGCCCTTGACATACGCGACGCTCTACGGGCGACGCGACGAAATCATTTTGCAATTGGCTGTGCCGCTCGCCCGCGCCGTCCAGGACAAGGCACTCCAGATGTTTCGCGTTGGCAACTTTGACGGCTCAAAGCGGGTCTGTGCCCTTCTTCAGTGTGTGTTTTCTCATGCGAATTCGTAGCTCTTTCTCAAAGCAACGGATGATTTCCTCGCCGGCGTGCCGCACTTCGATCAACATCTTGTCGAGGTAGGCTCGATCTCGTGCTTCAATCATCGATGGACGCGACGACAGGACGCAGCGGCGACGCTGGACGTCAAAGCCGCGTGCGTGGAAATTCAATCGATGTGGTCCGACTTTATCGCCGTGTGGGGACATTTTGGTATGCGTGCGTCTCTCGATGCGAGTCGAATGTTCGAATAGACCCGCCGCTCCTTGTCGTGGACTTGCCGCCCAAGTTGCGCGTCACACTTGGCTCTCGTGTTTTATTGAGTGTACAAGCCAAAGGCGAACCACTGAGCTACCAGTGGTTTTGCAACGACACGAGTCTCGACGGTTGCACGTCCGAGACACTCGACGTGACAGGCAGTGCGATCCCCGAAGACCAAGGCACATACTTTTGCCGCTTGACCAATTGGCGCGGGTCCGTCGATTCCACAGCCTCCACCTTGCTCGTCCTCGGTACATCCATCATCCCCTAGATCCTCGATATCATGTCTGTAGATGACTCGGTCGTGGTCGACCCGAGCACGCGCTACTACCGCACGACGCCCCTTGAGCCCCATGAAACCCTCGTCAACGTCAACGCGTCCGTTGGCGCCGTCGTCGACGTCGATGGCGTCCAGCTCTTCGTGCCGCCCTTCAGCTTCAACGTCATGGACTTGTACGACACGGATTTAGCCTCGACCGCCGGCGTGGACATTGTCCTCGGGCTTGTGCCATATCCGAAAACGGCCGCGAAAACATTGCCGCCACTCGGCCGCCATGAGTGGTTTGTCAGCGCGCTGGTCGAGCTCTCGCCCACAACCATCGACCCGTTTCTCACGCCGTGCATCTGCCGCCTCCCACATTCGTCGTCGACGCTGCAACTCGCAGTGCTCCAATTGGTCCCGATCGACGCCGACGGCAACGTCGAATTCCGCGAACTTTCCGTGGACCAGTTTCGGTGCGTCCAAGAGACCTTTTTCGGGATGACGTCATTACGTAGGGTGGCCGACACGTACGTCGACATTGACTTGATGCGCCTTGGCACGTTTGTCGTCGTTCAACGCGCCGTGCCCGACGACGACGATGCATATGTCACGTGCCGCGAACGCGTGGGACCCCATTCTGTCACTCGGTCGAATCTCACAACCCCCAAATAGATGTCCCTCTTTGTGTTTGCGCCATCGTCCATTCCCATCGGCACGTCGTCCATCGACCTCGTCCTCTGGCTCTGTCCCACGCGCCTCGAATGCTGCAAACGAATCGTCGACAACGCCGACACGAGACTCGTGGAATGCTCTGCGGTCCACGTGCTTGGCGACGCGTCCGAGTTGACGGCCACTTGTTTGTCGGCGTCCCTTGTCGCGCGAGTGCGTGCGGGCGAATCCACGTGTGTGGGCACTATGCGCGTCGCCCTCGCCGATGCGGACGGCAGGACGATGCAAGGATTCGGTCTTGCGTTCGTCGAGATGGCTCTCCACGTTGACCAAGTCAAGTCTTCGTGCGAGTTGCTCCTGTCACTTCTCTACCACGGTACGAGCTCTCCCACACAGAGTCGGGTGAGGAGATGGCGCAGATTGCAAACCTGTGCTCGGTTGTAAACTCCTCCGACATGTACACCAAGGCATCGACGTCGCGTGGGCATTCAAAGGCACGCCGGGCCAGCAGCCCGTCTATTTTGTCGTCGAAATGGCCGTCTTTTCGAAAACGTTTTGGGACCGCTACAAGGACATTTGGTGGTTCGAACGGTACGGTTCATGGTCCATGCGTGACATAAGAGGGTTGGTCGGTCGCAGGGGCAATCTCTCTGTGGTCGACCGCATGTACAAAATCGTTCATATAGGCCCTGCCACGCAAGTCTTCATTTCGACCGACGTCCACGCCGCCTCCATTCGCGTCGCGGCCTGCAACGGCGACACGTTTGGCGCGTATTGTGACAACATTCTCGTCACCCCCGGTGGGTTTATGTCGGCGATGACGTCATCGAGTATCTTGTAGACTCGCTCGAGGACGACGACGATGACTTTAACGTAAAACAGACCGACACATCGGTCGAATTGCATGACAGCCAAGCGAGGCTTGAACGCGTCATCGCGAGCGTGTACACGACGTCGGCGTTTCAAGCACTGTATGGCCTCGCGCCTGTCTCCATTGTCGCCCACCTCGAGGCCAAGAAGACGTACCTCTGCGCATCCCATTACGACGTCATGTTGCTCGTCTTGGGACTTGGAAACCTCGTCCAAACCGCTTCGAAAGTCTACTTTCACCGTCGCATTTGCCACGAGTTTACGCAATCCTTGGCCATCGCCAAGCGACTCGTCCCAGGTTTATCCCACTCGAAGCAGCAAGTCTAGACTCTTGTAGCTCTGGACGTTGCTTACGACCACGCGACAGACATTATCCATGCCTTGCACACAGCTCTGCAGGTACGCATCCTTGCACAGTACCGATAGTCTCTATTACGTAGGCCATGACAACTCTGGTTCAAACATGTACTGCCGCAGGCTGGTTTGCAAGGTAGTTGTTCCTCACGTAACACATATGATACGACTTGAGTAGATTCCTCGTTGCGGATCCCCAGGTCCTCCATCATGCGTTCGCTGACGTCTTGGAACGGCTCGTGACCACATGCAATGGCCATGTCCTTTTTGCTTCCGCCGACATGCAGCTGCTGCTGCTGCATTGGGAGAACCGTCGCCATGCACTTGGCCAGCTACAGCTCACGGACGGCGACACCCTGCGCCAATTGCATGCGTGGAGTCTGCTCTTGCACGAACAACACGAGCCGAAGCGATCGCTGGGGTACTTTTCCACCGTTTTTCAAGTACGCGTCGTCGGGCGAGCAACCAGCTTCATGGCTGTACCATGTAGACTGACATGCTGGAAGAGTTGGCATCGATCGAACCGAGTCGTGACATGGTCCAGGCGAACAACACGCTCAAGAAGCGTCTTGTCCATGTCTTCCCCGCTGCGGACGCCGCCGTGCCGCACACGGCCATCGTTACCGTCCGCTTCGACGGCACCGTCATCGACGTCGACTGCTTGCGGTTCATCACGGTCAAGAACACCAAGTTGAAAGTGCGCGTGAACGGAAACGTCACGTTCGAGAGGGAAACGCGCACGGCGGTCTTCACACCCACAGTCGCGTTGGAGGCGCGGTCGACGTTCAAGTTAAAATTGCGCGCAGAGGCAGTGCGCACGTGGTACGGTCCGCTCTCGTCGACGCTCAAGATCTTCTTCACGACCAAGCCCAAGTGAAATGGAACCTCAACCTTGCTCTCATCTCACCTTCATCCCGCGCATCCAAATCTTAGTCCAAAGGGTGCGCAGCTTTGCGCAATTGAATGTGGGGCTCGGCGTCGATAATCATCATTTTGCATAATCATCGTCGGGCACCACCTGTTGTCCAATCAGCTTCAAGTTCAAGGAGAAAGTCCCGTCAAGTGCGGTGTGATTCAATCCAAGTCATCAATATTGATCTTCTTGTTTGTATGTGGTCGCTATTTTATTCAAGGGGCGGGGCGTCGGATCCTCGATCCACTGGATTTCGGAAATTACACTAAAACTTGGTCAAAGTCCGAATTACCTAGTTTTATATCAACAAATTGCATACATTAATCAAGTGAACGTCAAAACACCAGGGCCAGCGATCAAATCTTCGAAATTACATTTGTCCACCCGAGGTGCCTTGGATTCGTTCTTGAGCGGACACCACGTGCCCAAGGATCCTCCTTCGTTTTTGTGAGCCCGCATTTGAACATTTGCTCTCTCTGAAGCAACAAGAATGACTGGCGGCGTTGTGTATTTGGACGGGTGCTCCCTCGAGACCCATGACTTGGTGTTGCTCTCGAAGGGTGAGACCAAGCTCCAGTTGACCCAAGAGGCGTGGGCCAAGGTCAAGGCGAGCCGCGAAGTCGTGGACAACATCCTCAAGGAGAAGAAGGTTGCGTACGGCATCAACACGGGCTTTGGGCTCTTCTCGAACGTCGTCATCTCGGAAGACAAACTGTCCGAGTTGCAGGAAAACCTCATCCGCTCGCACTCGTCGGGCGTCGGGTCGCCCTTGTCCCCCTCGGCGACGCGCATGCTCCTCGCGCTTCGCATCAACGTGCTCTCAAAGGGTCATTCGGGCATCTCGGTCGAGACGTTGGAGCAGTTGGTCGATGCGTTCAACGCCGACTGCTTGTCCATCGTGCCCGAGAAGGGCACGGTCGGCGCGTCGGGCGATTTGGCGCCGCTCGCGCATTTGGCGCTCGGCATGATGGGCGAAGGCAAGATGTACGACACGCGCGACAACAACGCGATCAAGGACGCCGCCGACGTGCTCAAGAGCCGTGGGTTGCGCCCCGTGCACCTCAAGGCCAAGGAAGGGCTCGCCATGATCAACGGCACGCAGCTCATCACGTCAATCGGGTGCGAAGCGGTCGTCCGCGCCGAAAATGTCGCCGAGTGCGCCGACATTGCCGTCGCGCTCTCGCTCGAAGTGCTTAAGGGCACAGTCAATGCGTTTCACCCGCGCATTCATGAAGTTCGCCCGCACCGCGGCCAAAAACTCGTCGCGGGCCGCATCCGAACGCTGCTCCAGTCGGAAGGCCAGCCGTCCGAGCTCTTCCGGAGTCACAACTACGAAGGCAAGGTCCAGGATGCGTACACGCTCCGATGCGCGCCGCAAGTGCACGGCATCTGCAACGACACGATCCAATTTGTGAAGAACATCATCACGGTCGAAATGAACTCGGCCACCGACAACCCGATGGTGTTTGTCGGACCCGCCGACGTCGCGACCGACGCGACGCCCGTCAAGCCCGACTCGCCCACAAAGAAGGCGGCGCCCGAGACGCTGACCGAAGCGCAGCAGGAAATCGAACGCCTCAAGGCGCTTCTCGCCGACAAGGAAGTCAGCTCCATGAAGCGCATCTCCGACACGTTCTACCGCGGGGGCGGTGGCTTTATCATCTCGGGCGGCAACTTCCACGGCGAATACCCGGCCAAGGCCCTCGATTTCCTCGCGATCGGCGTCCACGAACTCGCTGCCATCAGCGAACGCCGCATCGAGCGCCTCGTGAACCCCAACTTGAGCGGCATGCCGGCCTTCTTGGTCGCGGAAGGCGGACTCCACTCGGGCTTTATGATTGCCCACTGCACGTCGGCCGCGCTCGTCTCGGAAAACAAGGTGCTCTGCCACCCATCGTCGGTCGACTCGCTTTCGACCTCGGGCAGCAAGGAAGACCATGTGTCGATGGGCGGATGGTCGGCGCGCAAGGCGCTGATTGTTGTGGGCCACGTCGAAACGGTCATCGCGATTGAACTCATGTGTGCGTGCCAAGCGCTCGAGTTCCAGCGCCCCCATAAGACCAGCGCCGCCTTGGAAGCCGTGTACAACTTGGTGCGCACCAAGGTCGCGCCCTTGGACAAGGACCGCTACATCGCGCCCGACATTGAAGCGATCGTCGAGATGGTGCGCTCCGGTGCGATCCTCCAGGCTGTCGCGCCCTTCCTCAACTAACTCTTTTTCTCTAATACATATCATTGTGTCTCGTCCCATATATATGCCCTTGTCCCAGCTGCCATTTCCGAATCATGCCTCGGGTGGTGCTCTGGTTGTTTGCGATGGCGCATCTAGCTGAGGCCACGTCTGGCGTCGAGCTCGTTCTCGTGGGTGCCTATGGCCTCATCATGGTCTTCCTCATTGCATGCGGCATCTGGAGCCTCGTGCAACACCATCGTCCATCGGCGCCCAGCGTCAGCATGCTCCCAGGCGTCCGCGAGGTCACCGACCTCATGACCGAGTAGGCCAACTGCCTTGTCCGCTGCCTCGTTGATACGCTGCTTGACGTAGAGATACGCTCAAATCAATGTGGACATGCGACGTCTGCGCCTTTGACAATGCTCTGGACTGCCCCATGTGCCTTCTCTGTGGATCGCCCCACATGACGCCGACGACGCATCCGTACGGCCCTGTGACCACGCCTTCCAAGATGGACGCTGCCAGGTATTCATATCTTTGCATGTTTGATTGAGCATTCTCCACTAGACACCGCCGCGACTGGACACGCGGCCTGTCAGCATCGGGGCGGGTCGTGTGGCAGCCTACATTGTCCGACCCGATGGCCGACGCTGCCTACGTGGGTCAGCTCGCCGCGTCGCCAACCCATGCGGCCGGTCGCGTGATCTGCCAATCCGTGCGCGCCTGGAACGCATCGTCGTCGGCGGCGGCGGCGCTGGCGTTGCCAGAGGTGGCCGGCATTCAGACCCTCCCGTTCCCGCTCAAGCACCAGTGGTGGTTGCGCCAGCTCGCGTCCATCAAGGGCGGCTACACGCACCGCCTCGTTCATGTCCGCACGGCGCGTCATCCAGATTTGGCCTTCACCACGTGCAAGCGCCTGCTCCATATGTCGACGAGCGACCTCCGCGCGCCGCTGAGCGTCCGCTTCGAAGGGGAGCCCGGCATCGACGCTGGCGGCCTCGAGCGCGAGTGGTTCACAGTCGTCGCACAGGCGCTCTTTGACCCAACGCAGCCGTTTTTTGATCAAGTGGACGCCGAGACCAAGGCGATTGCGATCAATGCCAACCTAGACCCCAAGGTAGAGAGGTGCATCATGATGGACTATGACCATGTCTCTCAGTGGTACCGCGCCATCGGACGGTTCGTCGGCCGCGCCTTGTACGACGGTCACCCCATTCCCGCGCGATTGAACATCGTCCTCTTCAAGCACCTCCTCGGAATCCCGTTTAGTCTCGACGACGTCAAATTTGTCCATTCCGAGATCCACCGGAGCTTGACGTGGATCCTCGCCGCGACAAATCCGGATACCGTCGCGGCACTCGAATTGGATTTTAGTGTGCTGGAGCGCACGCCCGACGGCGGCGTCTGCGTCGTGGACTTGCTTCCCCATGGCCGCGAGATCCCCGTGACGGCAACCAACAAGGTCGAGTACGTGGCGCAGTACGTCCAGTGGATCTGCGTGACCCGCGTCGGCGCGTCCCTTGCAGCGCTGGTGCGTGGCCTCCATGACGTCCTTCCCGCGTCGCTCCTCTCTTTGTGGGACCATAAGGAGCTGGAGCTGCTCCTGTGCGGGACCGAGACCATCGACGTAGCCGACTGGAAAAAGCATACGTACGTGGTTGCGACCAAGAGCGGCGCCGCGAACGCGCGCGCGGTCGTCGCGTGGTTTTGGGCCATCTTGGGGAGTCTGAGTCAAGCGCAGTTGGCGACGCTACTGCAGTTTGTCACGGGCAGCTTTTGCGTCCCGTTGCAGGGGTTCCAGGTGCGTTTGGTGTAGAAGAAAGGGACTACATGACACGCATGCAGGCCTTGACGAACCGAGATGGAAGCATCTGCCACTTTACATTGCGCATTGTCTCGACAGAAGACTCGATGTACCCCGTCGCGCACACGTGCTCGAATCGGTCGGTGGGACGTGAGGATGAAGGTGACGATGATGATGGCACGTAGATTGGATTTGCCCAACTACGACTCGCAAGCGATGTTGCGTGAAGCGCTGGAAATGGTACGCATGCGACGACATGGTCCCTCTACATGTGTCGCGTAGATTGCAAGCATTGACGTGACGGGCTTCTCCGAGGCGTAGGAACAACGATGGAATTGTAACATGAGGAAGGAATCTTGGGGGCGTTATTTTTTCTATTTATAGCGTGTCTGTCGTCGCGCGACGAGGCGAGTGGTGCAGGAGCATGTGGAAAGCAGACATGGCAGACGGAGGCGAGCATGAGGCGAGAGTGGCAGACATGGAGGAGCGCCAGCCGTCAAAGCTGGACATGGCAGCACCCGAAGGCAAGACGATCCAATCGAACGACGCGGACGACGACGACGATGTCGAATACGACGTAGGCAGCGACAACTGCAGACCGACGCTCATGGTCACGCGTAGGTAACATTCAACGAGTCCACGATTGGGCTCACGATGGAGGCGGCGCGGGATCACTCGGCCGTCCGCGTCAAAAAGACGGCGGGGCCGGCACGGCGTTGCGGGCGGATCGAGGTACCAACACTAGCCGTGCATGCCGTCGTTGACCAGTGTGTACGTGCATCAGACGGGGGACACGCTCTTGCGTGTGAACGACCAGTGCATCCTCGGCCTGGCCTTTGGTCTCGTCATGCAGCAACTCAAGTCGGCGCCGCGTCCACTCGTCCTGCACTTCCGCCGCGCCGTACATGTGCAGCTGCCTGCCGCTGCCTTGGGGACTCTGGAGCGGCAACTCTCGTCGTCGTCGTCCGAGAACGACGACAGTCCTTGTGCCACCTCGTCAATCCTGGCCGAGGGGTCCACCACCACCACGCCTGAGCTGGAGGTGCCCTTCTGGAAGAGCATGGATTGGACGTTTGGACTTGCGCCGTCGCCGCAGAAACGCGCGACGTCCGCGATGGAAGACTTCCGCACGGCCATGCTCTCCCTCAACATCCAACCGCCGGAAGCGAGTCATGCAAGTGGCACCGACAAGGTACTGTTTGATGCAACGACACTCGTCATCGTAATTCGTAGGCGGCGCTCTGGGTGCGCTGGATGCCGTGTCCTGGCGCTGCCACGTACCAGCTCCAAGTTTCGCGCGACTGGCCCGTCAACGTTTGGAAGGCCTGCGCCGAACCTGTCGACGTTCGCGACGGCCGCTTGGAATGCCTCGTCAAGGGCCTTGAACATGGTCGCGCCTATGTCTTTCGCGTCCGCTGCGGCCTGCATGCGACGGGTCCGTTTGGGGACTTTAGTGACACGAGTGTTGCCGTGGTGACGGAGCCACCGTCATCGTGCGTCGTTGACGTGGTCAAGCCAGCGGCACCGTCGTTGGATTACGCACCCGACTTTGACTCGAACGTGAATACGCATTCACTCGTCGTGACGTGGCACGATCGGGTGCCTGCCCGTGCGTACCAGGTCCAGCACATGAAATCGGGCCACGGCCTCCTCGGGCGAGGCACATCGCCAGAACTGAGCGCGGCCGAAGTGCGCGAGAAGGATGGGTGCCTGCGCTACCGCCTCCAAGGTACTCAAGGATGTCGTCGGGTTGTGACTGCTGGCGCAGGGCTGACGTCGGCGACCGAATACGTCGTGCGGGTGCGCGTGGCCGACGCGTCGATGCAGTGGGGTGACTGGAGCGACACATCCCCTCCGCTCGCGACTATGCCGACCGACCAAGACGAAGCAAATGCGCAGGACGCGAATGCGAGGATAGCGGCGGCGATCGCAGTTGTCTCATCTGTCAAAACGATGGCCCACTCGATGAAAGGTACAACGGTACTCTTTCCGCAGCACATGCACGAGAGACCATGGTAGATGCAATGCTGCCCAAGGACTCTGACATTTTGTCCCATGTCTTGAACAAATGCAGGTAGATCGTCTACCGAGGAGACATTGGGGGCTGCACAATGTCCTGTAGAGGAGCGACGTCGCCGCGCGCGCCATCGAATGCACCCAACGAATCGGCGCCTGTGGAATAAAAATTACGGGTTTGCACGTCGGAGTTTATCTCGCTCGGCTTTTTCAAGCTCAAACTTGCGGACGTCGACGCGATGCAAAAAGTCCTGCTTCTCCAAATACCTATTCCCACGTGTGAGAAAATGAGATGATGGAGCCATGGATACCCGTCCTTGGTGTACTGTTGCAGCTCGTCCGAAATGCCTTCCTTGTCTTTGAACGTGTCCCAGTCGACCGACGATTTTTCGATCGTTGAGATCTTCTTAGGCTGGTTCAGCGCCGCCAACGCCGAGTCCAAGGCCGATGCTTTCGGCGCCGTGGCTTTCTTTGTGACGCTGAAGAGAGATGCATTGAGGGACGGTGCTGTCGAGAGAGCATGCACCTGTATTCCTGGCCGGCATACTTGAGCACTTCCGTGACTGTTTCATCGGGCATCTTGAGCTCCGTCGCGCGTTTCGTCGTCGTCGAGCACCCCAACACCGGGATCTTAAATTCGTGCACCATTTGTTTCTTCTTCTTCCCCGCGACGCCGCTCAAGAGCTTGTTCAAGAGCTTTTACAAACATGAGAAGACATAGGGTCGTCAACGTGGTATACCTTTTGGCTCTTGTCCGTTGACTTTTGGGACACGGCCGTGTCGGCGTTCAAGTCACTCCACATGTCGTCGACCTTGCGCTTTGGGGCTTTTGCTTGAAGCGTTCCCTTTTTCGCTTGCATTTGTCGGGCATATCTATGCGATACTTAACACGAAGATTGGGTCCCATCTTCCTACTCGGCATCTTCCTTCTCGTCAAGCTGGTCTTCAATTTGGCCTTCTACGTCGGCCTCTACTCCATCGTTCAAGTCGGTATGCTGTGACTGTTCTCCTACCTGGAACATAATCTTCGTCCTCGGAGCTCTCGTCTTCATGTTGCTTCTTCTGTTTCTCATCGTCGTCGCTCATGGCGCTTTTGGAATTGCGACAAGTGAGCGCCAATGTATCTTGCGTATCCGGAACGCCGGATAAAATATTCCAGAAAATGGAAACTTGAAGCGTCGCGCGCCAAGTCCTCAAAGTTTTTTCGTTCTCCTTGCCCCGAATGCGTTTGTTCCTTGCCGCCATTCTTGCGACTCTCTGGGGCGACATGCTCACGGGAGCTCATGAGACTCCCAGCCGCCGCCTTCGCGCCGAAGGACTTGCCGACGACACCGACTGGGCAGACATCACGTATGATGTCCGCGAACCACCTCCGTTCGAATACCCATCATTCTGAATCGTGCGTTCAGGCCATTGCTGTCACGATGTCGTCCTTTCTATTAACCACCCTCCAAATATACATGTCCTTGAGTTTATTTGTTGATTCCTTGGAGGCCCGCGGGTGCATTGAAAGCCCATAGGACATGTCGTTCACCCTCCATGAAAGAACCTCCATCTTTGCGGGCGGATGCTGGAACACCTGGCAAGCATGGCGTCCAGTGTTCAAAATGATGGCGAACCGTTGCGACGTACCCCTTTTTGTCACATGTTTTGATTGGTTCGTTGGCGTTATTGGTTTGGTGTGAGAGACAAGCGAGGCGTGTGATTGGTCAAAACCGCCATTGTTGAATTTGCTGCCTCGAGCACAAACAAATCGCGCAATCTTTGTCGGCAAAATGGCGCCCAACGATCTCAAGATGTCAAGCTCCTCGTCATCCGTTGCTTATGAGCGCGCCAAGGGAAAGACAATAGGTCGCACAACGTACCGCCATCGCCCGGTACCCACACCTAAGCTCTCGGATAAAGTGAAGCGCATTGTGGAAGACATCAAACTGAAGCATCGCACGGGTAGGAGGAAGTCGGCACCGTTCTACGTTGTTCTCATATGCCACAGACATGCGTGTGGAAGCATGGTACAACCAAGGTTTCGCCGGGTCGGACATTTGCGACATGCCTCTGGACGAATCCAAGGGCATCAAGCGTGAGCACTGCAAGGACTTGAGTGTCGAGCGATTTATTGAGGAGTATGAGAAACCCGCTGTCCCGTTGGTGATTGAAGGGGTTCCGGAAGACGAAAAGTGGGGTGCTTGTGAAAACTGGACACTCAAGGTACCTCATCTGAAAGAAAATGACCAACAGGTTTGACTTTCGCCCCGTAGAAATTGAAGAAGCAGTACAAGCATGCCCATTTGAAGGTCGGCGAAGACGACGATGGCAAGACCCTGCGCATGAAGTTCAAGCATTTCTGCAAGTACATGAAGGTAGGCGCATGAGGGTGGTTGACGATTGACAATATTTGCAGTCCCAAGTCGACGACAGCCCGCTGTACATTTTTGACAGCACATTCGACGACAAGCGGGACACGACACCCCTTTTGGCGGACTACAAAGTGCCGCGCTTTTTCCCCGACGACCTTTTTTCTTTGGTGGGCGAAGACCCGCGGCCGCCGTATCGCTGGTTCCTTGTCGGACCCAAGCGCTCGGGTACAAGACAGTCCCACATTCACGGCTTGATGATATGTTGTCTAGGAACATGCGTGCATATTGACCCCCTTGGAACGAGTGCGTGGAATACTCTCTTGGTCGGTCGCAAGCGCTGGGTTGTTTTCCCGCCAACAGTGGATAAGAAGGTGGTCAAGGCCAAGGCCCATGTGTACCCAGGGGAAGACGACGAAGCGGGCAACTACTTTTGCGACATGCTTCCGCGCATGATTGAAGCTGACCCGTCTCTCGAGTACATGGAATTCATGCAGTACCCTGGGGACACGGTGTTCATTCCCGGCGGGTGGTGGCACGCGGTCTACAACGTCGACGATACGATCGCCGTGACCCAGAACTACTGCTCCCATGCGAACTTTGAGCGCGTGTGGCGGAAGACACGGTCGGGCCGCAAGCGCATGGCCGTCAAGTGGCTCAACCAGCTCAAGATCCATTACCCCAAGCTCGCGGCCCTCGCCGTCCACCTGAATGAAATGGACGACTTCACGATGTACGAGAAGAAGCGCGACCGCGATGACGAGAAGGATGACGAAGACAACGGCGGAAGCATGATGTCGAAGAAGAAGAAATCCCACATGACCTAATTATAATACACCCGACCATCAAGTCCGTCGCGCGAAGCGCGCAACACGTGAATTTCCATGAATGAAATCCGGTTAATTATCCGTAATTTATTATGTCTTGGAGGTATGGAAAAATAGCGGGAAGGCAAAACTGCGGTCAACTTTGCGAGCCAAAATTGTGAAGCGAGTCGAGAATGGACATCCGCAGCTTCTTCACACCTCAAGCCGGCGCCAAACCGAAAGCTACCGCACCAAATGCACCAAAGGCTAGCTCAGCCCCGGTTAAGTCAAAGGAAACGAAGCGGAGCACGTCGGCGAAGTCCAAGGCGGCTGAGGCCGAGGATGAACCAGTCACGCGGAAACCTGCTGCCCGGAACACCCGCAAGGTGATCGAGTTGGACTCCGACTCAGACATTGAGGTAGTGTCAGCACCTCCAAAGAAGACCAAGACGGAAGCCCCCAAAGCCAAAGTCGAAGTGCCCAAGGTCGTCCCACCGCCAGTCAAGCAAGAGACCAAACCGAAACCATCCATCTCTGCGGCAGCAAAATCCGAGGACGATCCCATCAAGCATGTTGCGACACGTGTCCCAGAAGGTCGCCCCGGTTGCCTGGAAGGGCTGACGTTTTGCTTTTCGGGCGTCTTGTCTGGCCTGAATCGAAACGAAGCGGAAATGACCGTGAAACGGTATGGCGGAAGCGTATCGGCCAACGTGACAGGAAAGGTCAAGTATTTGGTGGCTGGAGAGAACCTTGAAGACGGAGGAAACGTGTCAGAAAGCTCCAAATACAAAGAAGCTATTTCGCGCGGCACGGCCAAGATCCTCAACCAAAACCAATTTTACAATTTGATTGCGGAGCGAGCGCGTGCGATGCCAGAAAAGGTCACCGCCCCGTCTTCGTTCGCAGGAAAGGGCAAGCAGAAAATGGGTGCTGTTGATACGTCCAACATGTTGTGGCCGGACAAGCACAAGCCAAAGAGCATGGCGGACGTGATCGGCAACCAGGAGATGGGACGCAAAGTGGTTCAGTGGCTGCAGGACTTCCACGACGTGCATGTCACGGGTGCGTCTTTTTAATTTCGCAAGGGATGCGTTGACCGTGGATGGTAGGCAAGAAGAAGGTCCCGTTCAACCCAAAACTCAACGAAAATCGAGGCGCGCGGACGATCCTCCTCTCTGGCCCGCCTGGGATCGGGAAAACAACCCTCGCAGGCCTCGCGGCCCAAGAATGCAAAATGGACGTGACGGAAATGAATGCCAGTGATGCACGGTCGAAGAAAACCCTCCAAGCTGGGCTGGCGGATATTGTCGGCACCCAGGCACTCACGTTTGGCAAGCAACAAGTGAACTTGAAGCAGCGTGTCATCATCATGGACGAAGTCGATGGCATGTCGTCGGGGGATCGAGGGGGCATGGCCGAGTTGATTGCCATCATCAAGAAATCCAAAACGCCCATCATTTGCATTTGCAACGATCGCCAGAGCCCAAAAGTTCGCTCGTTGGCCAACCACGCGTATGATTTGAAACTGCGCCGCCCGACAAAGACTCAAATCGCCACTCGCTTGATGCAAATTGCGTCGCAAGAAGGTTTGCAGGCCGAGCGCAATGCGTTGGAGGAAGCGGCCGAACGATTCGGCAATGATATTCGACAGTTGCTGAATTGGATGCAAATGTGGAAGCGGAGCAAGAACACCATGACGTATGACGATGTCGTCAAGTCATTCTATCAGAGTGAAAAAGATGAAGTAAGTCTTTGTGGCCAAAGATTCTTGAAGGCTAATATTCTTGCTCGTGCAGGTGTTGAGATTGAACCCGTTCAGTGCGACACAACAAATCTTCAAAGCGGGTGCATCGTTTGACGACAGAAACGAAGCATATTTCGTCGATTACGATTTGATGCCCTTGATGGTCCAAGAAAATTACATGCAGAGTTTGCAAAATAAACGGTGCTCTGCAGATGAAAAGCTCGAGTATGCGTCTTTGACGACGGACATGATTGCCGAAAGCGATCTTGTCAGCGTGTATATTCGTAAAGAGCAGGTACGCATTGTGCTTTCATTGCCATTGAAATTAATATCCGTTCAATCACAGCGATGGGACTTGCTAACAAAACAAGCCGCTTTGAACGTTGGCGCGTGTATCTACTCGGAGGGTTTCGTTGGCAGGCCTGAATTTACGAGGTATGAATTGTTCGCCATTCCCTCATTTTCTGACAAAAGTTGCCAGGTGGATGGGCAAAAATTCCACGGCGAACAAGGCCAAGCGTTTATTGGGTGAATTGTCTGTTCGCATGCGATCCCATGCGTCGGGGGCGCGAAATGGTATGAAGTATATATTTTTCTTTGACTCACTCGAATAGCTATTCGAATGGATTATGTCCCGTACATGAAAGAAATACTTTTGACGAAACTGTTGTCCGGGGACGAGGTATTTTATAAAACGTCGTAAGGTTGAAATTTACAAAGCATTAGAGCGTCGACCAAGTCATTGAAATGCTTGATGCGTGTGAAATTAGCAAGGACGATTTGACCGAATCAATGGAATTCTTCAAGCTGCCCGGTATTCCACGGCATTCGTACACGGAGCTGGATTCGAAGGCAAAGAGTGCCTTCACCCGCCAATACAACAAAGTTGCACACAAATCACAAGCCTTGGTGGAAGCGGATTTGTTGGCAAAGCCGACCAAACGAAACGTGCGCAAAGCTGATGATGACGGCATGGAGGGACTCGACGAAGGCGTCAATGAAGTTGACGAGGAAGCTGAAGATGATGCCGACGTCACGAAATTTCAAACGACGAAGAAAGCTCCTGCGAAGCGCAAGGCCAGCGAACCGAAGAAAGAAGGTGCTAGCAAAAAGGGCAAGGCCGCGGCTAAACGAAAATAGCTATGTACACCTATAATTGTATCGTGAACCGGAAGTTTATGTATGACTCGAAATGTTATTTGAAATTCAAGCAATTGGCACACTCACAGGTAATGGGAAAAGTAGCCCCAAATCTTCGTCCAATATAAACAACAAAAATAAATGTGAAGGCGAGAGAAGAATATTTGATTAATTGGTCAGCATCTATGTCTTGCATCGTAATTCGTCATATATACAAACGGTTCAATCAACCATATCGACGTTTTCTTGAGATGCATCGTCCTTTCCCCGTTGGTCCTTGTCGTTAGCATAATACTCAGCGTCATGTTGGCGGCGAGTGCCATCATGTTCAGTTCGCTGGTCTGGATCTAATGCATCTTCGTCGTCTTCTTTGACAATGTAATCCGGGGGTACAGTGTTCATTTGAACACTTGGGGCACCATTCAGCATACGCAAATGTTCAAAAATCTTGACCCTACGTAAAAATCTCAGCTCGTAAACGTCCATCAAGGACTTACTTGATATCTTCGAGGTAGGCACGCGAGTTGCAGTTTTCAAGGTCGGTATTCGGGTCCAAGTGCAATTTGAACGACGGTGCATAGTATTCAAAGTATTCGTTGAAAGGAATGTCATTGCTCACGGTTTCGTCCAAGCAGACAGAGGTTTCGTACGCCCAGCAACGACTGACATTGCGAATGGTGTAGCCACCACCACCCAACACCATCGTTGGCAACCCAAAGCTCTTGACATAACTGACACATTCGCCGTGACCTAAGCACGCGTCTTACATTTTACCTCACAAGGGCATTCAACGAACCTTTGACTGTCAAGTTGAAGCACCCGAGGCGATCCCCAGTGAGCGAGTCGGCACCGCACTGCAGAACAACCGCACCGGGACGGAAAGATTCCATGACTTTTTCGATGACGGGTTTGAACACTGTTAAGTAGTTCTCATCGTCAATACCAGACTTGAGGGGGCAATTCACAGCATAGTATTTGCCCGCTTTGGCACCAATGTCCTACAATTAGGCACAACATGTCATTTGCGCTGGATATCAAGTTGTTACCTTGATATCGCCCGTTCCAGGAAAGAAATCGCCGTACTAATCCAAGTGAGATGGCGATTTCAGCGGAAATTCATCACCTTGTGGAATGACACAGTCATGACACGGTCCGTGACGTAAAAGGCCTCTTCGACACCGTCGCCGTGATGCACGTCGATATCAATGTAAAGAACGCGAGGGTGATATCTAAAACGTGGATCAACAACAGGGTCACACACAGGCCATGCGCAATTACTTGAGCAATTCCAAAATTCCCAGCACAATGTCGTTCACGTAGCAAAAACCAGATGCTTCAGACTTTTTCGCATGATGCAACCCCCCGGCCCAATTGATCGCGACGTCGGTTAAACCGTGGTTGAGTCGATAAGCAGCATCTACAACCAGCTAAATAAGCTGGTGTCTTAGAGACCATTCGTTACCCAATGAGCCGCCAGAGTAGATTTGGCAGAAGTTAAAAATCCCATCAAAGACCGGACAATCCGTGTACTCTCCGACATTGACTAAACAGATTGGGTCACAAGTCATACTCGGCATTGTCCGTACATTTGCTCACGTCCGACTGGTACTGCTTTTCGTTGGAGGGGCTGATTTTCTTGAGGAACTCAACGTAGTCGGCCGTGTGGAACGCTTTGACTTCTTCTGACGAAGCCCAATGTGGTTCCTATAAATATGAAGTAAAGGTACCGCGCAGAGAGGTCATAATCGCTTACAAAGACTTCCATCTTCCGGAAAAGGTCATAGTTCAATACGAGGTGGTGGGCCAACTTGAGGCGATGCGGCTTCATTGGGTGACCTGGGCCATAATAGAAGTTTCCTTCTTCCGCTAATGATGGATCATATTAGGTCGGTGACTTCATCCACGCACGTACGGTGGTAGAAGTAAGACACCCGCGACTTCCCCATCGCACAGCCCTTGTCGCTCCCGAAATGCAAAATTGCATTCGAATTACTCGTACGGCTCCCAGTTATCCGAATTCCGGAAAAGAAAATACCGTTTTCACAAAGTACGACCTTGATGCGCACTTTATAAAAATTGCCGCGCAATCCAACAATCGCGGGTTTCCTGGAGAGATCGCACAAAATGTCCAACGCCTTCTCCCCTGAATTGCTGGCGCTGTACTATGACCGCATGTTCCCTTACGAGGAGATGATCAAGTGGCTTGGCTACGACTCTGTCGGTTCGAAGGAAAACAACCCCAACACGCTCATCAGCCGACGCGAGTTTTCCTTCACGCTCGAAAACGACCAATACATCCGCTACAAGGCGTTCCGCAATGCGGAGGAAATGAAAACCGAGATGAAGCGACTGATGCCGCACAAAATCGATATCGGCGCTGTCTTCTCTGTTTCGGTACGACGTCGCGATGGACATGGGGCGGTGATTTTCATGTTGGTTTCTGTGTAGCCACTTGACAAGGGCAAGGTGGACGCGTCCAAGTTCGTTCCCGAAGAACGCGAACTCGTCTTCGATGTCGATCTTACAGATTACGATGACACCCGTACGTGCTGTCAAGCTGCTTCGATTTGCCACAAGTGCTGGCAACTCATGGTTGCCGCCGTCAAGGTCCTGGATACCGGCCTGCGAGGTAAACTCACATCCTCGGTTATGCAATGAGCGATATCCCTCAAACCGCACGCATGTAGAGGATTTCGGATTCCGCCATATCATGTGGGTCTACTCTGGTCGTCGTGGTATCCATTGTTGGGTGTCGGACACGATCTCTCGCATGCTCACAAATGACGCGCGCTCTGCCGTCGTCCAATACTTCACGCTGGTCGAAGGCAACGAAAACACCAAGCGCAAAGTCGCTTTGAAAGATCCGTTGCATCCTTCCCTAGAGTACACCACCAACGATTATCCGACTTTGGCAACGTTCATATGCATGTAGACGCGCGTATTCGATCTTGGAACCCATGTTTGGGGACGTCATCCTCGGTGAACATGGCCAGGCGGTGTTGTGCTCCCCGGACCACTGGGAAAAGCTGTTGGAAATGATCCCAGACGAAGGTGAGAATGCCTCACGAGGCTCTTTTGACATGGTTTAGATATCCGCTCCAGCTTGAGCGCCAAGTGGTTGTCCCAGTTGAACTCGACGTCGCCGTTGGAGAAGTGGAATCAACTCAAATTTGCCGTCGACAAGGCCCTCACGGACAAGAAGCGCAAGGTACTCGCGGCCGACTATGTATCTCGACATGGAACGGCGTCGTAGGTGACCGACGACCGCAAGCGGCAATTGCGCACGTGCGTGGCTGAAATTGTGTTTTCGTACTTGTACCCCCGGCTCGATGCGAACGTGTCCAAGCAGCGAAACCATTTGCTCAAGAGTCCCTTTGCCATCCACCCCAAGACGGGCCGCGTCTGCGTGCCCATTGACCCCGAAGCCATCGACGACTTTGACTACGAGGCCGTGCCGACGTTGGTTTCACTCGAACGCGAGCTCAATGCCGACAATGGAGGTGCGTTGGGATTATATCTGTTTCACTCATGCACGGCGCAGCGAAATCATCGGGCAAGTTTCGATTGTTCAAGGAATACGTTGATTTTTTTGCCAACGACTTCATCCAACCCATCCACAATTCTCTTCTCAAGCAAAAGAAAGCCGTGGCTGAAAGTGAGTCTGTGGTTGGTTTTGCCATAATTAATGACGTCTCGTTAGGCCAAGCTGCGCTGACTGGCGACTGGTAAGCAACCCATGTTGGATTAGAAATCATATTCAAAGCCATGTATTCTCAATTTGTCTCGCGAACCTCGTCCACACAGATCTCGCCTGTGCGAATGCACGCAGACCGCTCAAGTGGCGGATGTTCTGGTGCACGCACAAGAACTTGCCCCCCGCCACTTCGGCGCATCCCATGGTTCTTATCCATCGTGAGCACACACACACATCATCTTCCTCAATCTCCTTTCGTGTACATCCACAAAACGTCCAATTTGCATCCTGGCAACACACGAACGTCCGCATGAGACGCATCAACCGCTTCGATCCTTTGCTTCGTTTCCAAAGGGTAAAGACGGTCTAATCACATCTTGCGGAATGTATGAAGATGCGGTCGTCAAATTGTTTCTCTGGCAGTGATGTCGAATTTATTAATACAGAGACACCAGCGAATTATAATATTTGACATCACATCGACCACTCGGTATATTATTTTATGTCGAACAATTCTTTCGAAGTTTGCGAGTCGAAGTAACCGTGACGTGAAATTATATAGCCAGTCAGCGCCCTGCGTTTCCGCAGCCGACGGTCACACTCTGTTGAACGACCTCCCGACACAGAAGCAGCATGTCCCGCTTCCTCTCTGAGCCGATCACGACCAAGGACTCCCATCAGACGACGGCCCCCAAGCTGAACTTGTCCATCGGGTACAGCTCCATGCAGGGATGGCGTGATACCATGGAAGATGCCGAACTTGTGGAAATTGATATCCCAGGCAACGTCAACGGTGCTTGCTTTGCCATCTTCGACGGCCATGGTGGGGACCACATCGCCAAAGCTGTGTACGATTGACGAAAAATGCACCACAATGCCTCATGTCCCATGTGTAGGGCGAAGGAAATCTTGCCGAACATCGCGGAGACGGACGATTTCAAGCGATTCGACGGCACGGAGCCCCGTGTTATGGTCACTGCCTTGAGCCAAGGTTTCCTCAAGACGGACGACTCCCTCCGCAACAACGACGCTGTGTCTGGCAATGCGGACGAAGTTGGTGCCACCGGTCTCCTCGTCATCGTCACGGAAAAGCACATCTTTTCGGCCAACATTGGTGCGTGCATTGCCATGATGTCGCTCACGTGACCACTGTAGGCGACTCGCGCTGCATTTTGAGCAAGAGCCAAAACCAAGCCCCCATTCAAATGTCGTTGGACCACAAGCCCGACCACGAAACCGAGAAGCTTCGCATTGTCGCCGCGGGCGGCACTGTCTTTCGCGGCCGCGTCTGCGGCGGTGTCGCCGTCAGCCGCAGCTTTGGCGACTACTGGTTCAAGCGCAACGAAGAAGGCAAACCCGACAAGAAGCCGTGGGAACATTTGGTCATCGCGGAACCGTGCGTGAACGTGCAACCGCGCGACTTGGTCAAGGACGAATTTTTGGTCCTCTGCTGCGACGGCATTTACGACGTTATGTCGAACGAGCAAGTGCAGCGATTCGTGCGTGACCGGTTGAAGTCTGGCAAGTCGGCCAAGGAAGTGAGCGAGTTGCTCATGGACGAATGCTTGAACAAGGGCAGCCGAGACAACATGAGCGTCATCATTGTCGTATTCAACGCCAAGAAGAAGTAGGGATTTATAATGCATCGTCGTCGCCTTCTTCGTGCAGTCGTTCGATCGCTGCCTTGACTTCGTTGGCGTCTTTCGGATTGAAAAACAACGCGTTGTTGAAATACCGGAGTGCGTCGTCTGGTCGTCCCTGGGCCAATGTCAGAGATTTGTACATCGCGACCACGTACGAGGCGCTTGCAGATTTGCCCCATTTTGAAATGCACCGTGTATTCCTTGGGCGCGTAATTCTGGACTTCTCGTAATTCGACGAGGGCCTTCCATTGCGTGTGAGTGCAACTCTCGATACAAGCACGCACCTCTTCGAGGCGATTCTGCGCCACGAGAATGTTGGCTTTGTGGTACCGTGCCGTGAGATTCTGTGGCTGCAGATGCAGCGCCGTGTGGAGCGCGTCAATTGCGTCGTTGTCTTTCTTGAGCGCATGCAGAACCTACGCACATATGGCAGTCGTAAGAATGGACTGCATCACACGACGCACCACGCCCATAAAGCAGTAGAGGAGCGAACTTTGGGGGTTGATCTCAAGCGCGCGGCGGAAATGGTACTCGGCAAGTTGGAATTTCTCCTGTCGCGAGTAGATCATGCCCATGCCGTACCAGGCGTTGTAATGCCGCGGGTTGATGCGGATGGCTTGACGGAAACAGCCGAGCGCCTTGTCAAAGTCTTCGTTCGAAACGTATTCATGGCCGGCCAGCGTGTACGCATACGTGAACGTCGGATCGAGTTGAATCGCCTGACGATGGTCATTCATTACGACTGTCGTTCGTGTTCGATCGTACGCGCTGGAAAAAGACGAGCGCCGTGTCGTGCTCCTTTTGCAAACTAAAGCAATTGCCCGCGACACACCACGCTTCGCTGGACCGCTTGTCAAAGTCGGTGACTTGCTGGGCCAAATAACACAAATCGACTTCGCGCTTGAGGTGCCAGAGGGTCGTGGAATACATGCTCAGTCCAGCCAGTCGCTGGGGCTCGCGCTCTCGAATGCCTTGAAATACCTCGGCCGCCTGCGACTTTGTCATACCTTGGTCGAGTTTTGATTGGAGTACCAGGGGATATTGGGCCATTTCAAAATACGCGCGGGCAATTTGGTGTTGGACCCACGACGAATTGAGATGTTGCATCGGCAGCTCATGAAACAAATCGAGCGCTTCGGGGCATTGGTACTACAAGAGAGGTCAACACTTGTCAGCGTGGAATTGTACCAAGCACAAGTGCTGGTACGCCGTGCCGAGCGAATTGAGCAAGTGAAGCACGTCCTTATGGCGAATTAATACACGACGGAGCGGAGAACGTACATCGTCGCCAGTTTTGATGATAGGTGATAGCGGCGTGTGCGGCTATAAGCAAGCCCATCAATGAATTGTCGACGATGAGATTGACGTACGGTGTCCATGACACTTGAAAAGGACAAACGCTTCGTGGGCTAAGTAAACATGGGGTGAGCTATAGAGGAAGAGAGTCAATGCACTAGCTGACATCGACATTTTGTTCAGTGAAGGTCCGACTCATCGCTTTTTTCCCGCGCGCACTCGACGATCGCGGACGTCGGGCCCCATGGTGAAAGTCGAGAGGCGTCGACGGTTCTTCCATCGCATCTATATCATCAAATGCCACCTCATGATAATTGGGTTCATATGTACCTCGACGGTGATGCAAATGTGGGCTGAAAAAGACTGACGATGGTGTCTCGCATCCAAGTTCGCAGAGGCTCTCGTAAGCAGACCAGAGGAATGGGTCTTGCTTGAGACTACATGATGTGTCAGTGAATCAAAAGGCCATGGTCGCACCATTCTGTGAAGTACTCGATGGCTTGCTCCACTCGGTTGAGCCGTCGGCATATGCAGCCCATGAGGTACAATCCTGCAGCCCCATTGGGAAGGTTGAAGTGGGTTGCCCTGGAAGACGCGAATGAATTCGAAGGTAGTAGCGCTTGCTCTGCGTCAGGAAGTCGCCCAGCTTCATAACAACAAAGGGCGAGGAGGTACTTGTTCTGCGGCGACTGGGGTTCTTCCTGCGTTGAAGCATGTCTTTGAAGAAGCACGATGGCGCGATGGCCTTCGCCAGCTCTGTAGTACGCTTCCGCGAGCAGACCAACGTTGTCTTCTGAAGCATTCTCCGCCACGAGTCTCTCGGCAAGGAAGACGGCGCTCGAATGGACGTTCTGGTCCAAGAAGCGCTTCACAGCGCCCACCAAGCTGCTTTCCATGACCGTGTGATGTTGCTCGAAGGATCCGAAAATTCAAATCCAAGTGTGTCCTGCATGCGTTTTTTTCACAAAATTCAACTGGAATTCAAAATCAAGGTATTTTTACTCGCCCCATTTCCATTCAAAATTGAAAAAGCGTCGATCGAGGGAATGCATCGGCGCGCGGCGGCAGTTCACACGCCAGAGCCAAGCGGATCGCCGCAGAGAACGTCCTTGAGTCGTATGTGAAACGACACACAGCATTGTATCGCAACCCAACGATTGTTTGTTCTAGTCGAAGCAGATATCATGAGCAAGGTGCGCGAGATCCCGTCGAAGCATGTGGTTGCAGAAACCAACGCAGGTCCTTCTTCGATCAAGTTCCCTCGGGCCGCTCATCTCACTCTGTTTGATAGACTTGATGCACGACATGCTGGCGTCGCTGCGGCAAAAAGCAATGGACATGCAGCGCGACAAGTGGATGTTCGACGACGTCAAGCTTGTCTAAGTCAGGCACCGTGTCTATTATATTTATACAACGAGAATCTTCTACGCGAAACTCAACATTGAGTTCAGGATGTGGTGGACGAGCGTGTACTGCGAGTCGCGCGCTTCGTCCGGCACTTCACCCAGCGT